>UELX01006605.1:0-10492 GCA_900480035.1 Eupelmus urozonus | reverse complement strand
CAATAAACGTAGTTTCAATACTTCAAATATTGCCAAAAAATAAATATTAACTAATCATGTCTCCATTTGATTAACACATTACCGAGAAAATATTGTTCTACCAGATTCTACCAGGGAGCTTTAAGTTTAATTAATAAAATAAAGTTGTAATAATTGAAGAACCTTATTTTTTTAAGCAAGAGTTTGATTAGTCCTTTATTTCTTGCTCTCTTACTTTATTGTTACAATTATACTTATTTTATTTGAGAAAATTAATATAATATAGTCATAAAATAAAAATATGAATTATATTTTTTTTTTTTGTCACGAATAAAAACAGTAGAGTCAGATTTATTACAAATGTTGCTAAACGTACATACATCAATAACTTATACGCTCATAGTTCTTTTTCAGCTATTTATATCAATACAATGTAAAAAATAAATAAAAATTTCTATTTTATAAAATTTTATTTTATCATTCTTCAATGAAGAATATAACTTTATTGAATTTATTACTAAAATGAAGCCTTACGACATTTTCAATGTTTCTTTAAGAAAGAACATTTTACCTAACCGTTTTCAAAAGACTTATAACAAAATACTTTTAGAATTAATTCTTCCATCAACATTAATTATTTTTACTTCATCGAAGATTTCTAGTATTTCCAAAATTATCATAGTCATTTCCACATCGAATCTCCCCATAGATCCAGCTCCCCCCCACCACCAACCCAATACGCATTCCTCCTCCATATTCAACGAAGCCAACCTAATCCTTTTCTCTTCTCGCGCGCGAACCTAAAATCTCCGATAGACCTCGGCTCGTTATCAGAAATCCCCTGGAATTTGCGATTCAAAGAGCCAGCACACCAACGCTTCTACATTCGAAAAACGCGCGCGCGCGCCTCGTAGAGATACAGAGAATAAAGGAGGAAAGAACGAGCTGCTCTGATATGAGGCAAGGCGAGGAGGGCGATTTGCAGAATTTAAATAGTCCCCTGGGGATAAGGCGGAGCGCGCGCCCGGATTACGTCGACGGGGGTTAGGTATACCTCCTTCCGGCTGCGGGATAAAACAAAACACTGGCCCCGAGTATATTAATGCCCGGCTTAATGTGCTCCGCTGCTAATTAATGGACCGACTAGAGGCTACGTCTCTCTAGCCCCTCTACGTAGCGAGGCGAGCTCGAGCGCTTCCTTTTCTTTTATCGTCGACGTCACGCGCGCCGGCGCTGGTTTTTCGCTCCTCCTTTATTCGCTTAGCGCTGTAACAAATCTTGGAAATTTATGGTTGCTTGGGTTTTCGGGTTTTGAGGCGTGATGATTGCGGTGATGTTTAGTGAGTTTTTTGGGATTTTAGTGAAATTTGAAATTGCAAAAATATGTTGGTTCAATTGGTTCGTGAAACATTCTTTTTTACTACATTACTTTTTGGTATGGTAATAACGGGCTATGCATTAAATAGTCGATATTGAAAAAAGTCGTTAGTAAAATTATTATACTTATAACGTGGAAACCTAAATTGAGAAAATAATAATACTTGAGTACTAAACTAATTGTAATTTGAAACTTAAAATAATTTCGTAAAAAAGAATACTTATGATTACAATTTTAATACTAATATAATTTACAAAAAATCATTACATACTGATAAAACACAAAACATGTTATTTTAATAAGTACTTTTCTATAGTAGTAAATAAGTAATAATTAATACACGATTTTTCCTTATTTTTCTGTTTAAAACTAACTGTCAACTCTACAACCATTGTTAAATGTCATCATTTTTAATCAGAATAATGAAATGAAAGCCTGTAATTAATCTTCACAGAACACAAAGAATTTCAAAAAATTCCTACCTCCGTACCCTTTCCTTTATCACCACCATCCTCAACTCTACCTACGATCAGGTCTCCGTCTCCTCCTTTCTCCCTTACAAAAGCGTTACACTGTCTTCGCGACTTTGCGCTCCAGTCTGCGTTTTGCATACGCATTCGGATCCCCCTTTTCGCAGCAACCCTTACCCCCTGCCCAGAGATAACGGAACTGCCGCGGAATTAAGGACAAAAGCCGCTGAAATGGAAACCACGTTCGTACGCATACCGATCCCTCAGAATGAGAATCTTTGAATTTCGCGCGAGCGCGGAGCTGCTCTGGCTGCGCGAAATTAGCCGGCCAATTAGCGGATAGGAGAAAAAGGGCGAGAGGCCCGGCAGCGATAAGAGCGGTCTAATGGGAATTTGCGCTTTTTGTTTCGGGAAATATGATAGGGACTGTTGCGGGCTTACCTTTTCGCGGCGTTGACGTGAATGGGGAGAATTTTCCGGGTGATAAGCCGGCGCTGGAATTGAAAATATTCAGGCGGCTCTGATGTATGAACTGTAAAAAAACTATATTAAAATTATTTATAGAAATATATTTGTATGTTTAATAAGAAAAATAACATGCAGACACTAATTTTAAGTTAAATCGTAAATTAAAGGTTGAAGTGAAACAAAAAGTCTATAATGTACGAAAATGCTTAAACATCAATATATTTATTTGTCAATATCTCATTCCTTATGTCATCACTTATTGCTTATAAGTATCAGTTATAAGCTTATTTCAACACGTATAACCGTCAGCACATTTTTATGAACGCACGGTGTCATGCATTGCCGAATTGCATATTATATTTTCATAATGATTACGGAGAAATTTATGATGAATAAATGTTTTAAATATTTTAAAGGAATAAATGCAAATTACTGGAAACGATACTATAACGTTTTGTTAAAAACAGTAGCCAGAATTATTATATTTATTAAATAAACGTAATTAGGTCCTAGAAGCAAGCTATTAAAAAAATCAATTTATGAAAAAAAACGAACTAAACGTAAATGTACAATTACTATTTTATGTCTAATAAATTTTTTATAGAATAAATAATATTTGTATACTTGCAATATCATATTTAATTATGAAATTATATATAATAGTAATTTCAAAATAAAATCATTTTGATAAATAAAGTGCAATTATAGTGCATTTTAATTCACATAATTTTTTAGACACATTGCAATATAGCAATGCTAGTAATAAAAAAAAAAAGAAAAAAATATTGGATTGAACACATGTTAGCAAATACGGGCGCACAGAACACGTTGGATATCACTGAGCCGTCACATTAAACTACTTATTAATATTGTAACTTATGTATTAATATTGTACGTAAACGTTTTATTTGTTAAATAAATTATGCATGCCATACGGTATTCAGTTTACAGGTCTTAATTGTACGTATATGTTAAAATAAACATAGCAATAAACAAAATAATATAAATAAAGAGACTTCTTTTGCGTTAAAACTAGCTGGTACAAAATTTTAAAAATAATTTATCCTTATTTAACAAAATGAAATAATATATACATATTATATATGTATCTTTATATTATTTAAAAAAGTGAAATTATTAAAATTTGTTTACTCTTTCGTTATTCGTGCTTTTTTGTGTGGAAAAAGCAGACGAAGATTATATTTTAGCGTATTGGTTGTATTTCTATTGTACTGGTTGAGTAGAAATACATAAATCGTATAAATTTCTTTAAAAGTATTGAAAATGGAGTTTAAAAAGTAGGTCGTTCTAAGAATGCAGATGTAATTCAGACATCTTTGACGATTTCCATGATTTCAAAAAGAATATAGACCTTATTAAATATAAACTTTTAACATCAATATAATAAAATATAATTTTACCTTTTACCTAAATGTACAATACTTTTTAGGTCAAGTTTTAAATGCAGGACATAGACTAACTAATTGACATTACTAATCTTTTTGTAAAAACTGAATTTTTTGTTGCTATATGCGATAAAGTATATATGTTTCAATTAAGAATATTACAATATTAAACCAAGTACAATAACAAAAAATGGAGTCAATTTTTAAAATTTATTGGATACTGGAGATTCTTGCAACCTTTAGCAATAAGAGTACGTAACAAAAAGGTAGTCTTCAAAGCAACTTTTTACAATCTGTTAAATATTTATGATATGAAATAAAATCACAATCCTTTTATAAGGTTAAAGACATATTGTTTTCTACAAGTTTACAGATGTGTATGTTTTAGCTTTGCAACTCATGGTTGCCAGTAAACTATGTGATTTTGCTTTGAATTTATATATAGATCAGCGACCACAGTAATTGTTGGGATTACTTTGACGTGGTCACCTGCAGTGAAGTTTTTCTTTTCTTTTTTGAAAAAGAGTGCACAGATTAATTATTCTCAAGAAATTGTAAAAGCAAATTGAATTCTTTAGTTCAGAAAATTCACGAAAATATTCAATATTCTTTCAAAAGTTACAATGTTATTGAATCCTAGCGAATCCTAAAACATTGGTCTGCAATATTATGCCAACAATCTTCTAGTTTTTTAAAAGCCATTAAAACCATTACATATTAATAAAATTTGATGTTTAACGAACAGTGATATTTGACTTAAAACTAATGAGTGAAAAAAGTAAGATGTGTTCTTAACTCCAAAAGTTACTATTTTAATTAGAGAGTAAAAAAAATTAATTTACAGCTAAGGATCCTTAATATTTTAACAAATTTTATCAACGGGTAAATTTTTATTAAAAAAAATTTTTTCAATCTATATTTGATTAATTTCATCAAAGTAAGTTTGTTTTTGAAAAATTCTTGTTTATCGTGCTATATTTATAATAATGATCTAATTTTTATTACTCTCTAAAGAGTGATCAATGCTTGAATCTTGAGGATGCAATAGAGAATTTGATAGTAACTAAGAATTATTTAACAAGGGTATAGTGAATCACTTTACTTTATTTGATTTCATTTTAATAATTTGTAATGTTTTTTCTGTGGTTTATGCAAGAATTATTCCCTTTTGTATTTAAAACTATGAAGAAATCTTCAGAGTTGTTAATAAAATAACATGATAGGTATTTAGGTATTCTTATCTTATTCTTATTTCGGTATTTCTGATATTCTTAAAGGCAATTAATAGTTATTAAAAAAAAGCCTGTAAACAAATCACATATAGCTGATTATCAACCGCACCCCAATTAACCCATCATTGAACAATCAAATCGATAACCGGCGTTAAAAATCCGCAAACCACCAACTCTGAAATCCACAAATACCAGCCAACTTCCCAACTTCATAACACCAACATCCTCGCAGCATTCGCAACAGCATCCTCCCGCATCAGCGAATAATCAACCAATTGAAATTCCGCGATCGTCAACGGCGCGGCGATCGCTGCGCAAGCAGCCGCTGAAATTTTCATTCAGTCGCGCAGCTCTATACAGCACATAGAGCGCCGACGGCGCGCACCGTATCAGGCGGGGGTGTGGGTGGGACCTCCGGCAAGGGCGGAGCCTCCTCCTGCAAGCTGCGCCGTGGCTACATCGCGCAAGGCGCGCGCGCGCGCGAAAACGCCTGCTACAAGACTTTTTGCGAGCGTTCGGCCTCCCTAACCTATATCGCGCGAGTTAGCGGACGAGTCGTCGAGCTGTCGGGCGAGCGCGCGTTTCGAATAGCGGATATACTGGTGTCGCGGTATGACGTTTTGAGCGAGGTTTGGTGAGGGAGTGCGCGGATTCGTGATTCGGTGAGGATTTTTTACGTGTTGTGATTGTTTGTTGGTATTGTTGGTTTGAACTTGGTTGAGATCGGTTTGGGTGTTTGCGAGGATCGATGGAGGGAAGAGATCTGTGTTTTTGAAGAGGTGAGTGTGAATTATTGGGTGGTTGTTGTGGTAGCGGGGTTAGTAGTTGTTTGTGTTTTTGTGATCGAAGATTTTAACGGTGAATGATTGATAGTAATTTTGATTTAGTAATTTGTTAAACTGGAAGGTCAATATAATTTTAAAGAACAAAATGTGATTTTAAATTAGTAAAATTGCCATAAGTGTGTAATGTTGAATTTTTATAAATATCAACCTTTTTGGGTTAAAAAAGGGCCTTTCTTCAAAATTGATTTGATCTTGTGCATTAATCCTTCTACTACATTAATAGTTTTGTATATATAATGTATATTTTTATTCGGAAATTGTCGAAACAAGTCTGTAAAAATTGAAGGTGTGAATCTATTTTAAAATTCACAACTTATAAACTGTAAATTTTAATTAATTTTAAAATGTACACTTCACAAAGTGTAAATTTCAAGATAAATTAATTCGTTAATTTTTATAGGGAATAAAGATTCTAAAATAAATAAATAAACAATGTTAATATGTATACTATTTATATGAACGTCTAAATTTATAACATTTAAATAAAAAACATGCTAATAAGCGCAATACCCGCAGTTCAATAAAATTACTAGACAATTATATTTGATGTAAAAGTTTTTCCTTATACTTAAGGATGACTGAACTGTCAAGAAAAAACTATGAATTCTAAATTCTTGTCTACTTTATGCATGATTGTTTTTAAATTATCCTTTATGTTTAAAAAATTGTATTTATATCAATAACATTTTCTTCAGAATATCGAATAGACAATTATAATTACAAACTACTATACTGAGAATAAGATCAATCCTTACAATAAAATCTGTCAAAGTTATCAGTAAAATCAATCTTGGAAAAATTTAAATCTTTAATTTCATTACAATAAAAGCTGCATTTTTTATAATAACATTAAATAGTAAGTATTTTTTGAATAAGTACACTATAAAATGTTAAAATAAAAATAATTTTTTTTTTAACTTAGAAAAGAGTGGCACAAATTGGCACCGCCTAATATTTTTATATACTACGTCTTATCTTTACTCTGTAAAGTTAAAATAGTGCAAAATGCTCCACTACATAAAAAATAGTGGGATTCCCACTAACAAATAGTAAAAAATTCACGATTATTTAGTGAATTTCACTTCATTTTGCACTATTTCAACTTTACAGAGTATAATATCAAATATTGTCAAATACTATTAAATGTTCATTAGGCATATATAGGCCCTCTCTTTCTTACTAATTTTTTTTTTTACGTAAAAAATTTTTTTCTCATTCTTTAAATATTTTTTAATATAAAGTATTTTTATTATTGACAAAAAGAATTACAAGAGAATTTAAAGTAAAACAGTTCAGTTACAATACAACTACTGGTCATTATAAGTAAATTTTTTTCTTAATTTATAATTAAACGAATATAAACCTTTTATTTCATGGTAATAAAGAACTGTCATCAAATCTTAAGTTCTGTTTGCTTTCATGAAATCATTTTATGGTCGTACTTACATTCGAATCACTGGCTTGGATACGTGAAGTTTTACGTTTGTAACTTAATTTTCGTACATAAATTATTTTAATAATAATTCAGCTGTAAGGACCTATTAAAAAATAATTAATATTTATTACCCTTTTTTGCCATTTTAGGAAAAAATAATAATGATTTGAAATATCAAATTATTTGGAGTTTGATGCGGCTTTTGCATTATAATGCGCATTAAATGAAAATTTGATGTATGTAGATATGCTTATATTCGCAATGAATTGATTATAAATGATTCATTAATTCGATGTATATTACTGAAGAACGCGTTATCGGAAAATTAAATTATGAATATGGTATAATATTACATGTGTAATCAATATGCATACATTGATAATGATAATCTCAAATGTAAATTGGAAACTTTCATGCGTAAATATTATAATTAGGTTAATTATAATCGCCACTATGGATACCACAAGAACTAAATGATTCGAATAAAATAGAAATAGTTATACAATATCCTATGTTTTATTTGAATAAACAATTACTGTATGGTGTAGACTCAACTTTTCACAGTAGAATTATTACAGTAGCTTCTTAACATATTCGAAGTATTTTTTCTGAAAAGCTATTCATCAAATATCTATTTATCAAATTAGTAAAATTTAAATTAAAATGAGAGAATTGTTATACTACTCATAGGTCGCACAATCATACTAAAACATCAAAATCAAATACATCCTATCTTAAATTGCGATACCCATAATTCTATTTACATAAAACTTCGAACTCTACAATTAAACATTTAATCCAAAAAATCAACCCAATTCGCAGAAGAAAACATTCACCCAAAATCTCGCCAATCATCAACCCCACAAAACCGCACCAACTCGCCAACAACAAGCGGACAATACACCGGTATTCTCACCACCCTTTCACGAAACAAGTGGTATATGCGCATAACATCAAGCACAAAAAGCTCCCCCCCCCCCTCTCCTAAACGCGATACCGCTCGGTGCCAGTTACAAACGTTCGAAGATAAGCGGCGCAGATAGAAGCTCTGCTCGCTCCTTGTGACAGTGACGTGTCTTTGCGCGCGCGAAACTCACCCCAGCGGCGGCGCGGCCGCCTGTATGTGGTTCACGCTCGATCAAGCCGATTCTACGGGGGTAGCGTTCCGCGAAGCGATAGGAGATAATCTCGCGCCGAGACGGCTCTGCGGTAGCGCGCGGACTATTTATCACGCGGGCTTGGGAAGGAAAATTTTTGTGGGGGTGGGGGTGGTAGGAGCATGGAGGGGTGGGTAGGTATAGGAGGTACAGTGGTGAGTGGTGATGATGAAGATGTAGGAGGCATGCGTTAGGAATGGTGAAAAATGGTGATGATGTAAAGATAAGTGGCGCAGATAAAAATGATGGAATTGATTTTGTTACGGGATATTTTAGGTTTCTATTTTAGATGTGTAGGTAAAATGTTTGTGATAGTTGTTTATGACTTCGAATGCAAATTTAATTTAATAATAAATAATGAAAAATAGTAATTACGTTACCAGTTTATCTTATTAGAAAAACTAATAAATTGTGTAATTAGAAAATACATTGAGTCGTCACGGTGAACCACTGCTACATCCACGCAATCATAAAACAAAAAGCACCGATTCCGAGAACGATTCAAATGCCTCCAACTTTATCTCTTCACCCCACGACCCCATGTATCCAATCAAATCAGTCACGATACACGGATCAGCATCCGCACTTCAAAAAGAAAGTCCAAGCCCATCACACATCCCAGAGTCACAACCAGCACACTCACCAACCGATACTTAATGAAGCTTCTCAAACCCCTCAGAAGAGAATATAGTGTATGAAAAAAAAAGACAGTCCAGCAGTCCGTAGTCCTCGAGACTAATTGACTTAACATTTGATAAAGCCCTCGTGTGCACATTGCGTCCCTCTCCTGGCGCTGGCACCCTTCGGGACGCGATCGGCTGGTTAGCGGTTGATGAACGCGCGCGCGCTCGCGCTGGGTAATCGAATTATCGTCGCTTTGAGGATCACGAGTCCGATGGCTGATCCGATCATCGGAGGACGGATAGATTGGCGCCGGCCCAGCGATGCGAGCCACTTCCGTAGGCCTCTTGTGCAGTCGCTGTTTCCCGCGCGCTCCAATGAGCCGACGGAGAGTGGAGCAGTGCTGGGCCGATGGGCAGCCGTGGTTGGGTGGAAAGGCGAGGAGAAAGCCGAGATGCGCAAGCTGTTCTTGACCCTCGTGGGTCAGTTAGTAGTGAGGTGGATTTTTGTTGTTTTGTGGGGTGTTTTGTTAGTTTTGTTTTTGTTCTGGTGGTGGGGTTTGGGTTTGTTGGATGTGGGTGACGTTAGCTTTTTTCTGCTGTGGTTTGAGATGCAACTCGTATTTATTTAGCCAATAGCAGAATTTTTATATATTTACTACTTGTTGTGAGTTTTAAATTGAATTAAAGATAGTATACAGTGATAAAATAGTTTAAATTTTTGACTACTGTGCTGTAACTGAAATATTATCAGAAAATCTAATTCGTAGATATATTCTTGCATATTGATTTTCAATGATGAAGAAAAAATTATTCTTGGTATTTAATCTATAAAGTTCAACTTTATGGAAATTTATAACAACTAGTTTTATGTTCTAACAACCTATTTCTATATTCCTAAAAAGCTATTTCTAACAACATTGTGGTGATTTTAGTATTCATCTGCTAAAAGCTACACCACAGACTTACTAAAAATATCATTGCCATAAAAATTTGACACAAAGTTAAAAAATTATCAATACATAACTACACAAAGTTTCAAGACAATTGACCATACCGTTTATGAGATATTTAATGAAACGTTAACATTATATTCATATGGTTTAAATGAGAGAGTAGCTAGTAACAATAAACTGATTTTAAATAGCTTAAAAAAAATAAGAAGTTTGCAAAAAACCTACACAAAGAAATAAAATTTTTTCCATAAAACACATTTTAGAATTTTATTATAATAACAAATTATCGATATATAAATATTTGTAAAACTTTTGAAACATACTGAAGGCCACGAGAAGTATTTAAGAAGGCAAAAAATTTTTAAAACGATTTGGTTAATGTTACTCTGACAAAACTTAATTGCGCGAAAAGTAATTTATTCAATCAACCATAAACTGAGAGTCAATGTAATACGTAAAGAAGTTAGCTTTTGCTGGTCGTGATTAATTATTTTGAAGGGAGAAATAATTCTCTTGTTGATCTATGCGAACTATGATGTTATTTAT
>UELX01006604.1:0-10494 GCA_900480035.1 Eupelmus urozonus | reverse complement strand
CGGTGGGATTCGAACCCACGCCTCCGAAGAGACTGGTGCCTTAAACCAGCGCCTTAGACCGCTCGGCCACGCTACCTTCGTGCTCGATCGCGCTTATACGCCGACAACACCCGAATATACTATATATCAGTTGCACAGTTCTTGTTACTTCATAAGATTGTCACATCGTATTTAATAAAAATTAATTATTTCATTAGCATATCAAAGATGATTTTTTTTCAAATACATCTCTTACAAATGTTTTAACCAATTGACAAAAATTTATTTCTTTTTCTATTTCATTAATTAAAGTAGAATTTCTTGATTAAGAATACTATTTTATAATAAATAAAATAAAATTTTTTAATCTATAAAACTTGTGGTTCTAAAGGGCTAATCTATCCGCTAAAATAATGAAAAAAAAATTTATAGTTATAAAATGATTAATTTAACAATCGCATGGCATATTAATCAACAGAATATTTTAAATATAAAATTTATTAAATGTAAATAGTCATAAATACTGTATGTGGTACAGTAACTTTATAAATACTACAGAGAATATAATACTTCATAAATTTTGTCATAAAATTTTTGCATATCCATTTGTTTTGTCAGACATTACACAGTTTTTATAATTTTTTTATTATTGTGATTAATATAAGCAATATTTTTAATTATAAAAAGTATTCAAAAAAATATTTAAAAAAAATTAAGGTTGAATGCGAATATACCTTTACTATTTATTTATTAAGTTTGATGTTTTTTTAACTTAAAAAAGATGATAAACTTTTTTTTAGTGTTATACTATATTCCTATCATAAGAAAATAGTTCATTTCAATATAAAAATAAATTTTATTAATTTTTATTACTGAAAAAAAAAGAAATTAGAATTTAAAATCTATATTTTTTATTACATAAATATTTATGATTAATACAATTGCATTTGTGACTTAACGCTGCAGCGAAAAAGTCAACTTAACATAAAAAAAAACAATTGCATTCCCTTATTTCCTAAACATGTATCGCAATTTTGCAACCTCATCATTTCCATTAAAGATAAGTCATAACACGACCGTTAATGTCGTTAGTCAGGTTGAAGTGTAAAGTACAGTTAATAAAATTTTCTGTTATAAAGAAATGATTTTATAAAGAATTTCTAGTAAATTAAAATGCAAAAATTAAATAATATAATTCAATTCCTAGTAGATATTATTCCATTTAATTACAAGTTAATCTCTAGTAAAAATGGATTCAATGCTATTTCTTAGCCTGAAACCATTATAAATAAATAAATTTTTACCAGAAATGTTAAAAATTACATAATGTTCAATTATTCATTCTGTAAAATTGAAAATAAATTTCTAATGGGAGTAAGCATTCTAAATATATTACAGAGATACAAAAACATTATTAATGAAGAAATCTTTTGAATTTAGCATTTTCCGCGCAGCTAGTGAGCAAATTAAGTGATTCCTATTACGAGCCGATTTCGCCAAACGAGCGTGCTCCAGCGAGGTTAATTGGATAAATCAATAAAAAATATAAAAGTAAAAATTAAAGGAACGAGTATAACATAATACTTAGGGTATAGTAAATAATAGAAAATAAAAAAATCTAGCTAAACATTCAAAAGTTATAAGAAAATAATCGCTACTGGATATCTATCAATGCATCCAAAGCACCTGTCAAACCGAGTTGTAAGGAGTAAGATTTGCAAGAAATTGCACAATATCTCAGTTAGACAACCTCCCACAATAGCCATCAATCAAAACAAAAAAGAGAACAATGCTCCAGCAGTCTCCTTACAATGCATATATTTAAAAAACACTATACATGATGTATCGCAACGTAGCATTCGTGCGCATAGCAGCAGACGATCGTGACATCGCGTAGCTGGCCGGTCCAAAACTCCTTCCTGGCTGGTACGGCTCCGCGGAAATGCTACTTGATTTTTACGTAACCCGCCGCGCTCCATGCTTTTCTATATAGTTTTGTAGAGTTCGATCGAGGAAGCTTGTCACGATCTTTTCGGCTCTTTACTTTTTCGTGGATATCTGGCAAGGCTGTCGTGAGGTGCGCTCGTTAAATTCCGAGTCGGCTTGTTTTTTCGATTCTCCTCGATGCCAATGCAGCGCGACTTTTATGCGCTTTGTTACGGAGGACGGATAAATTGCGCTTCTTAAATTTCGCTGCATCTATATTTTAGTGGTATGACTGAGAAATATGCAGAATGGGGAAAGAAAATACAGGGCTTTCAATTTTTATAAGATTAATATTTTTACCGTTTTTACATAATAATGTTAAAAATTCAAGAGATTTTTCATTTTTTTTATAAACTAAAAATCAGTAATCAGCTGATACAAAGTTCAATAGAAAGGTTCAAAGTAGCGAGAGCTGCATTACACGTGGAAAGAGCTAATAAAGCTTTGGCGTTTAGCCTGTTGTTAGAAAAGATTGGCTCGGGCTTTAGCTCGTGCACGGAATAAGCTCGCCGCATAACTGCCGATAAACACCATAATTCTTTCTTAGAGAGCTCGTCAGCGCTTACGTATATACGTGCGCGGCGCGTTAACGTCGCAAAAAACTTTGCTGGGAAATAGAGTATCTATAGAATTGATGCTGGTGCGAGCTGAAAAACGTACTATATTTTGACAGATTTAAATTATTATATTTAAAAAAACAATCGCTAATTTTTAAGTGTCCATAAATAAATTGTATTCTTCAGAATCAAAACGCACATAAATAATCTAGCGCAAATCTAAAGATTAAAAGAAAAAGAACAAAGTAAGCATCGATTGCCCATAACATTACTCTGTACTACTAGTTGCATACTGCAGAATTAGTAGAGCAATCATTACTCTCTACACAAAGGAGAAACTAAAGCCGCGTGCTCTCGAGAAAGCCGTAATCTCGGGGCGGTCATCATATTTTTCCATACACACAGGCTTCATATACATATATGTAAGAGCGGAGCGTTTGCTCCTTCTCAAGATCGATGCGTCGCCGAGTCGCGTGTGTGCTTCTTCTTCCTCTCCCTCGCGGTGCCTCTATATACACCTGTGAGCAGCGTCTCGTGTTTAGCTTTTCTATATACCTGCCTATATACGAGTTGAGAGCGAGCTTGCGGCCGGTCGAGGAGTTGCAGGGATTTTTAGTTGCTCGCCGGCGGTCGAGCCGGCGCGACGCGCTGCTGTTTCGTTTTTTTTTCAAGTTGTGCTTTATACATGTGCGCGCAACTTACGAGTGCCTTAATATGTATATTGTATTAATTTTTAGATTTTTTTTATACTTTGTGCGCGATTGTTAGGTTTGTGTAGGGGAAATTAAAAGTTTTTAAAAGTAACGACGATAAACGGTATTTAATTTAAAAATAATGCTTTGAAAAATGTAAGCATGTTATCTTGATAGATATTTAAAAAGAAGAAAGTTTAGGTAATTTTATAAAAGTTTAAAATATAAGAATTTTCTTTTGTAGATTGTAATTAGAAAATAGTTATACCCATTATCCTACTTAAAAACAAACTAAAAATTCTAATTCTGTTTGAATTAGAATCTAAAGTGACTTGAATATTTAAATATTATTATTCATTAGTTTATATTAAAAGATAGTAAAAAAATGCGTTAGTGCATTTTGCATTTAATATAAAAAGGTTGTTAAATATAATATAAATATTTATGAACACTTTTAATTAATAAATTTTATAAAATATCATAAAATTAAACTTTGTTTAATTTTAAGTATTATATAAGAGACGGCATTTGAACAGAAGCAGGTTAAGTTTGATCTTAACAGTAAAATATCGGTCACCTTATAGTAGCCTCTGAAATCATTATAGTGCATCTCAGAACGGTAAAGCAACAAATATTTACGAGTTTAAACCGCATAAACTCCAAAATCTAAACAATACACAACTCTCGCAAATAAAAATTAAAAACAGCCTAAAAACCTCATAAACAATGTAACAAAAAAAAAAACTTGACTATAAAAAAGCAACACAACCCTATAAGCCTCCGCAACCAAAAATAAAAAATCCACCAATTGGAAAAAAAGAAGGCGCAGGTCGGCCGCGGCGCCGGCGTCACAAGGCCAGCACGAGGATCGGCGCTACAGGGGTGCCTCGTCGGACAGCGAGGTAGCAGGAGTCGGCGATCGTCCTGGTGCCGGCCGGCCGCGATGCTTCTTCCACGAGGGCCTGGACGTGGACCAGCTGGCTCGTTACCGGCGCAGGCGCGTCGAGGATCGGCCGCGGGATCACCTTGGCCGGGATGCCCCGGGCAACGAGGAGGAGGACGAGGACGAGGACGAGCTGGAGAGGCACAAGCGGCTGGTCACGGAGTACCGGCTTGCGTTTCGGGCCAGCAGCGACGACGTCTTCCGCACTACTGAGGTTGGTTATTTCTCTGTTTTGGTAATTTTCGGATGTACTTTGGTGATATTATGGAAGTGTTTCGGTAGTAATGTAGTGGGTCTATTTAGTAATGATGACGAGCGCTGTTTTTAATATATGTAGATATAAAAAAAGCGTGTACGTAAATTAAGCGTTACTTTATCAAAGTTAATCCTTGTCAAAATTTGCTTCTTAGTGAGATTTACTCCTTATAAAGAGTATATTTCAAAATTTACTTCTTATATGGAGTAAAATTTTCACTTTACTCCTCATAAGGAGTAAATTTCATTAAAACAAGAATTTTAATCCTCATAAAGAGTAAAATGAATAATTTAATTCCTTATAAATAATAATTCTCGGAAAATTAAAAGATTTTCTCCTTATAAAGAGTATTTTACTCTTTATAAGGAGTAAATTTTAAAATGTACGGAGTAAATCTTACTAAGGAGTTAACATATATAAATATAAGGAGTATCTTACTAAGGAGTAAATTTTGGCACATGGATTTACTCCTTAAAAGTAGTTTATTCAGTACTGTCGTTAGCCTTATAGATTAAACCCCTAGATATTATAATAATAGGATTAAAAATTCATTTCATATTTACAAAATGTGTAATTTTAAAAAGTATAATTTTGCATAAAAATAAATATATGTTTTTAATTTGTTTCTATTTAATCTTTAAAATCACGCGACTAGAGCTATTATGTATTTATCTGATCTTTGTGAATAACGGCCCTTAGCAGTCCATTTTGATGAAAAAGTGTTTTATTTTTAAGTTTGATATATTTAAAATGATAATTACAAAAATTAAAATGTGTAAAACTAGCTACTTGAATAAGTATATGATTTAATGTATATATCATGAAAGCAATTCATTAAAATAATTAAAAAAAATGTAATACACAAAAAACAGGACTTTTTATCGCCAATAAGAAGAAGAAAACGTCAGAACGATGACGAGTCGCAGAAAATAGACGAAAATTCCGTAGCGAATTCACGGGCTTCCTATCACGTTCCATTAAATAATTTAAACGGCGATCACGGCAGCACGAAAGACAGCGATAAATTCACAAATAAAACCCAAATTGAAACCGACCACGCAAAAATTATGGAAATTATGGGCACGGACAGTCTCAAGAGGCCGGCACCTATTAGACGGTAACTACATTTTTACACCTATGCGAGCCTTTAAATGCCTAAGATGGAATAAATTTTAGAATATATATGAAATGAGGTATATTTTTGTTATTTTATTTATCATATCCTTTTTTCTTGTTCAACGTTTGAATATTAATAAAATAAAATTGTAAAAAACTTTTTTTGCATTTTAACTATTGCTCTAATTAAATGAATTAATTTCTATTTTTAAAAAGTGTCGAGGTAAAATTTGTTAAAAATATTTTTCTTGATAATTAGTTCAAATCTAGTGTACAGAACTTTTTTGCTAATCTAATCTAAAAAGCTTCGCGGTCCTCTCAACAATAACCAGTATTTTAAAAAAAATCAAACCAAACTCTCATAACAAACCATCCTCAAACCAAAGTTCTCAAAATCATCCAAAACCTAAAAACCCACTCAGAGGCACAACACTCCGGTACGAGGGCGAGTTCAGCGCGGACACAGAGTCAACCTCAAACTACCACGCATTCCCAGGCCTACACCGGACCGAGCTCCGCCGCAGAGGTACTTCCCTGCGCATGGAAGGTGACTTCGAGGATCGCACCGAAAAAAACGATAAATTCGTCGAGTGGCCGATTGAAAGCTGCCGAAGACCCGAGCCGATCCGGCTGCCGGGCCAGCTAAGGCTGGAAGGCGAGCAGGAGACGAGCACCGAGAGTCATGATAAATACGTGCCGTTTGTGGGTGCCAGGAGGCCCGAGATACTCAGGCAGCCGGCGCATCTTAAGATCGAGGGGGACTCCAGTTGGACCGCTGAGTATGCGGACGTCTTCCGGGAGTACAAATTTTTGGGTGAGATTGCTTTTTTCTAACCTCGGAATAAGGATGTTAATAGAAATATTCTTACTGATTATAATTTCTTTTTTTTTATGTAACTTATAACATTGCGGAATTAAAGTGGATGATTATATTTTTTTTTCGTGAATATTATAAAAATTTTCATTTTAAAACTTATCCATTATATATGTATAAGACGTAGTAGTAGTTAATATTTTAATATATATATATTTTACATCAGTGGCTGCCAAACATAACTGTTTACAAGTCAGTTTGTATAGTAATGTTCAAAGATTCAGCCGAGATCAGAAAAAACTACTTAAATCTAGATAAAAATTATTTTTTTAGATTTCAATGGATATATTTGGAAAACGTAGTAAATGATTTTCTGAAATAAACTTAGAGCCAGTGCAAAAGCTCTACTAAAAAACAATTTTAGAATATACACGATTTTTAAAATCATAAACTTGAGCAGTTATTTTGGAAAGCCAAAGATTTGTAGTTTCTTTAAATTAGGAAATGCCGGTAAGGAAGACCAGTCGAGGTTGTCTTAAAAAGCTAGTGTTTATCATAAATAAGAATGTTAATATATATCTATATTTACTTAAATGTGCCATTTAATTTGATGTATACTTAATTTAGGTTTGAAAAGTATTGCTTCTCATTCCCTGGACGGTAAAACCATTGAATTTTGAAGTTTCTGATTTGAATCGTTTGTTCCACCTTTTAAACTCGTTAAAACAAGCTTGCAACCCTCTTAAGCATGTCGTTCTCGTGGAATTTCATTTGCAAGTGAATTCCTACTGCATGGATTTTGCCAAGCATGCACTTTTGATTTGATAAAAAAATATTGTCCTCATCACAGTTTAATACAATCGAAGGAAAAAGTGAAGAAGAAAATGAACCAACCTTAACCTAAATAAAGAAAAAAGACAATAAATCTTTTGTTGCAGAGGCTCGGCAAGCACCAAAGATACCCGAGTCTTCGCTGAAGACAGGCGGTGGATTTTTCGACAAGACCGAGACGAGCGAGTTATTTCGGGATCCGCGGGACAAGGAGGCTGAACTGATGGCCGAGCTAGCCAAGGACGCAGAGGAGGAGGAGGAGGAAAAAAAGAAGCGTCTGGAAGAGGAGGAGAGAAGTCGACTGAAGAAAGAGGAGGAGATGAAGCTGCTGGTCTCGAAGCTCGAGGACCTCAAGGGCCCGCCGCTTGAGATTCCAGAGTACAAAGATGCTTATAAGGTTTGACGAAAATGATTTTGAAACTTGAGGATAAACTAAAAATTTCACGTGGTTCTTTTGGCCGATAAGAAAAAGACCCACTTCAGTTCTTTCTTATCGGCCAAAAGAAACTCGCTCAGTTATCAAACGGAGTTCTACACCGCGTTTTGAAAGAAAAGTTCTTTTAGGACTTCCCGCGCGAGCGGCCAAAGCTGATGAAACCTGAGGACGAGATCGGCCGAGCAGACGGTTCAAAAGCGCCGGCCTCGCCGAGTCGGTTTAGGACCAAAATCGATCAGGACCCCGAATACAAATCGATCTACCTCGACCTGAGCAAGGACCAGAACCGGCCGGTTTTTCAGCGACCGCCGTTATCGCTTCGGCCCTCGGCGACCTCCAGTCGTAACAGCCTCTACAATACGAATAACAACTATTATAGGAGGGACTCGAGGAGGTCGGACGCGCCGATGCTCAGCGAGATCAGGTCTCAGTACGTGAACTACGGCCACCAGCCGAAGATGGAGAGCCTGAGGATACCGACGAATCTTAGGTTTCTGAGCAATACTTTGTAGATCTGAGCAGAACAATTGTAGATAATTTTTAGTTTAAGCGATATTTTTAATTAAATTGATTGTTATATCACTTTCTTCTAATGTGATGTGTTACTTAAATGATATTCCCTGATACATATAATTTTAGATTTCAAAGTATCATAAATTTTCTGATAAAAATTAAAATTAGATTTTATTATTATAGATTTAGATTATTATTATGAACGTTTTAAGAACAAAAGATTGATAATAATACTTTCAAATATAAAACAGTTATTTTATAGAATTCATAAAATGTGATTTTTTCATTGAGAGAAATAGTTTGTTATGATAAGATAAAGAAATCCGTCTCCAATAAACCAGGTCGATAATAATTATATTTTGCCGACGTTTCAGGAGAACATTGACTCCCATTTTAAAGCTTAAAACACATTTAATAATTGCGTAGTATTTAGAAATATTTTTATCTGAAAAATTGGAGTTCAAGCATTGCAGCTGCAGCGGGATAAAGACCAGTCTATATCCGTAAAATTATGGTGTAGCACTGTAAAATTAAATAATTTTTCGCCGACCGTTCGTTATTCCGTAACTACCGTGCTAGCACGCTAATTTTTCAGCAAAAATTATTTTTTACCTAGTGAAGTAAAAGTACTAATTTTTTTCCTAACGCCGATTCGAGAATTTTGTATTTTTGGATGACAATTTCTGTGAGATCTGGGATATTCTTTAGTTTTTCCCAAGCGCTGTAATAAATCAATCCGAGTAGAGACAATAATAAAATAAAATTATAAAATCAGAAGTTGAATATCACAGTAAATATATTTGGCAACTCTCAGACGACAAAAATGAAATTTTGATATTAGATTATTTGACTTTAACCGTATTTAAAATTTATTATGGATTTGAGATTTTTACAATAGAAATAGTTCATCTGTGCTTACATTTGTAACGTAAATTCATTATTTACCAGTTAAAATTTCTAATACTTATATCAACTGTCAATATATTTGTCGCTAACTATAATAATGCCATTGTACCAAGTATATTCTAAAAGTCTCAAACTCCAACATCCAAAATCCGAAAAAAGTACTAGAAGCCCCCGTTTAAAAAAGCCGACCCTTCATCTCGCAGGCTGGAAGGCGATCTGGACCTGGAGCCGGAATACCGTAACGCATATTGCAACTCTCAGCCTAGAGGCTCTGTACTCCAGGAGACGATGCCGAGGCGCCGCGAGCGAAGTAACAGTGCCTCCAGGCGCAGGGACAGCAGCAACAACAACTATTGGATCGACAACGACAACGGCGAGCAATTTGGCACGGTCAACGCGGCTGATGACCAGGACGCCTTCCAGGTGCTGCAGACGCGCGTACACGAAGAGAGCGTCGTGGGAAAGCCACCGCCCGGTAGCAGAAGGTGATTGAGAGATACCGATTTTGTACTGGTGCTGTGTTTGTAAAGCTATAAAAAGCGTTTAGTTAGAGGGTTCAAAAGCTGAAAGAAAATGTTAGATTGTTATGTGCGTTAATATGAGAAATGGAAATATACTTAAATAATTATCAAAAACCCTACTTTATTTCAATAAAATAATTATAAATCATAATAAATGAGTCAATAGATTTTGGAAATCTTACATTTTTTTACCTTGCAATAATAATAAACATGTTATACATTATAAATCTGACTCAAAACTCATTTTCATTATTAAATTTGCATAAAAAATCAAGAAGTTTGAGTTTAAGTACTGCAAAGTAACGTACAATTTTATCAGTCAACATCGCAAAAATTATCATGCGAAATTACAACTTTTTCAATAATAATATTTACCATTCTCACTAGAAAAAGTGACTATAATAGCGTGTAATAATTGTTAAAAAGACAACCATAACTTGAGTTACCGTTGAAAATAGTAATTTTTTCACCTTTTTTTTCTCTCAGCGCACATTTACTAATTTTTTTTTTTTTTTTACTTTGGTTAATACTATTAATTGGCTTATCTTTTTTAATAAATATATACAATTTATAGTTTGATGTATTTCATTCAATCTTAAGATATGATATACATGTTGTATATAAGGTTTTTCATCGATTAACTTTTTTCAAAGTGCTAATTTCCTTGAGCTTATTATTTATCTTATTTTTGTTTACTATTTGAGCGCTTTTTATTTGAGTAATCATTTTTTCATTAACACGGTGTTCACACTCGTTTTCTGAATAATATCATTTACTTATCAATTTCATATATAAACTAGAAAGTCATTATCTTTCCTGTATCTCTACTGCGCGCTGTATATACGTAGCCACAAATTGTAACAAGCGCACACTCAGAAAAAAATTTAATCATTACAATAAAAGTTTAGTTGGTTTAATAAAGCTTTGATTGATTAAATTAAAAT
>UELX01006603.1:0-10509 GCA_900480035.1 Eupelmus urozonus | reverse complement strand
GAGGGAGATAGTGGGTGTTAAGGGGAGGTTGATGTTTTGAGGGTCTTTTTATGGATTTTGTTTATGCTGGTTTTAATAATTTTTTATTAGATTATGATCTATTCTTAACAAATAAAAAATAGGAATTTTCGACACGGGTGTGAAAGTTGATTATTTACATTATAAGACATTTTTCGTCTGAGCGGAGTGAGATTCATGCAAATTTTGAACTATATTTTATATTACAATTTTAAGGCTGGAGCTCTAAATGATTTTGTCAATTAGTAGATATTGCAGGGTATAGTCAGACAATCGGTTGAATGATTTGATAATTACTTACTGATAAAATCTCATCACCTAGTTGTAATAAAAAATGATATAATTTACCCTGGTAGCAATTATTCTACGTAATGGTTAGTTAATCTCTAGTAAAATCGATTCAATGCTATTTTTCAGACTCTATTTTACTCTATTTTAAATGGGTAAATTTCTACCAGGGTGACAATGGTAATATTAGAAAATTTAAGAAATTTCTGTTGAATTCAAAAGACAACCGTAATCACCTAAATCAATTACTCGTGCACATTCCTTCTTCTACCAAAAAAAATCAACTAATTAACCATTGAAGTACCCTAACTTCCCACCACCCTGTACTCAAAACATCTCCCCCATTCATCTCCAAACTCATCAACGCAAGAAAAACAGCCTCTCCTCAGCGGCAAATCACCTTTCAGCCTTTACAGCTTAACACAACAATAGCCGGCTGCGTATGCACGATCTACTCCCCCCTCCACCCCCAACGCTCGCAAAGTAGTACATCTCGTCCTCGTGGAAAGGGGCGAAGTTTACGCAGGACCTACGGGCGACTGAAAGCTCCGACGGCGCGCGGGCATCGTGAAACCTCTTCCGGCCGGCCGCCTCGACGTTATTAGTTTACGCTCTTCGCGAGGAAGGGGCCGCTCCTAAAAGCCACTAAAAGATCGCTCATCGAATCGATGCTTTCTTGAGAGCTTTCCCTCGTTCCTGGATAGGTAGGGGGAAGGACGAGGAGAAAAAAATAGAGGCTCGCGGATCTACATGCGCGGGCAAAGCGATCTTTTCTCCCTGGGGCGATGGTGAGGGTGTATTGTTGGAGGGATGAGGGAGGGGATGGGTTTGGCTTTTCTTTATGCTGAGATAAAGGATTTTGGTCTTTTGTTTATGCGGGTGTGGGAGATTAGGAGTAAATAGTGGGAATTGGGGTGCGTTGATAGGAAAGTGACGCTTCTTTGACTTGGGCTTTTGTCGCGTTTTTGTTGGTAGAGTTGAGAGGCAAGTTAAATATTTTCTGTTTCTTATTATTCAATCACGTTTGCATGGTTAGGAAAAAGTCAGCTTTATTTTATGCATTACTTTCTTCTGCGAAGAATAGATACTTCTTAGCTGAATAAATTTCAAAACATTATTTTATTTTTATTAACATTATTATCTATAAAAACACTAAACTTATCTTTTCCATCCACAGCCGAAAACGAGGCACCAGCGGCCCTACGGCTGGGAGAACGGCGGCGACCGGGTGAACCAGCACCACCAGCAGCAGTCGAACCACCAGCAGCAGCAGCAGTACGTCGTCGAGCCGTTCCACCTCGCCGAGCCGCCCAGTCCCCCCAGCAAGTTCGCCAGTCTGCCTTACGACGGCAAGGTCTCCTTCAACTGGATACCGCCGCGCAGCCGCGAGCAGCAGCCGCTTGACAACAGCGTCAAGAAACAGCAGCAGCAGTCTTCAGAGGATGGACTGGAAGAGTTGCGTCAGTCGTCGGAGGATGGGCTTGATGAAGAGGATGAGGTCGACGATGAGGACGAGGAGGCTGACGTTGACGAGGATGAGGATGACGATGACGAGGAGGAGGATGACGAGTCGAATCATCCGAGCCCGGAGAAGGAGAGGGCGGCGTCGGCGAGGAATAACCACCATCATCACCATCACCATCACCATCCGGGCTCCAGGAGGCCGCCGAGGCAGACCGAGATCACCAAGTCTAGCAGGTGAGGAGATGGGTGTTTTATAGATTAGAGTTAGTTCTGGGTCTCACGATAGGGATAGTTTATTGTGAATAACTTGTTAAAAATTAAGTATAGGAGCTTGCAGGGGTATAATGAAAAGCAGCTTAGCTAATGGGATTCGGGTGATTAAGCCGCTGGAACAAGTGACCTAATCCTCAAAATAATGTAAAGCTTCAAAGGTGTAGCGCAAGCACGGCGGCTCGATAATTTAAGCTGCTTTAACTGCCATTATATATAGTTGCTTTTGTAGCCCTGCTCAATAAACGATTATACTTTGTAGTTACATTGGAGCTTTATTCGCAGCATGATTAACTAGTAATCGGATGGTTCCACTAATATACTTATATTCTGTTCATAATAGATTTTGTCACTGCTGACACTTAAATCACTGTACTTTCTAAAAATTAAGAAGTGAATCCATGTTAAAATTTATTTCTTAGCGAGATCTACTCCTTAAGAACTATTAGAGTGTAACTACTCTTACAAAAAGATCGTTCAAGTTAACTGTGATTTCTTACGATTAGTTAAAATTAAACCTTAACAATACATAAAACTTTTGACTAAATTAAAAAATTTTTTTTTTTTTTGACCTTCCGAAATTTTGTCCAATTTGAATATTATTTTCATAAGGATACCTTATCATTAAAATCAAATCAATCACTAACCAATCACTCTAAACCCAACAGCGTCGAGGACCGACTACTCATGAACAACCACCAGAGCTCCCGCGCCTCCGGGCAGCACAGCAACGGCAGCTCCTCCAACGGCAAGCTCCACCGGCTGAACAACGGCGGCAGCGCCAGCGCAGCCGGCTCCAGCTCGTCCCGGCGCCGGCGCAACAACTCCGACTCGAGCGAGGGCCGCTTCTCGCACGCCGGCAGCGAGAGCGAGTCGCGCTCCTCCATGCCCCGCTCGTCCAGCGTCTCGGTCGAGCGCTTCAGCATGCGCGCCAACTGCGACAGCTCCGACTTCTCCCGGGCCAACTCCACCTCCAACGAGCGCTTCCACTCGGACTTCTCGATAGCCGTGGCCAGCACCAGCTCCAACGATCACGTCAGCGTGCCCACCAGTGATCCCTTCCTCATCAGGAATCTGGATTTCGTCTCCTTCAGTCTGCCGCATGCGGCTTCGAGTGAGCGGTTTTCCGGGAGGACGTCGGATAGGTGTTCCGAGGAGAGATACTCGGAGATATTCTCGACGAGGAACTCGGACTTTTCCACGAGGAACTCGACGGATTTCAGGACGCAGTCGGAGGAGGAGCATTTTTCGGACGATTCGTTGGAGGAGCTGTTGCCGCCGCCGCCGGCGCTTAGCAAGAGGCATAGTATTGCCTGGGAGGTGCCGCTGGATGATGATCCGCTCTATGCGCCGGGGAGTACCAAGGTCGTTGGTAGGAGGAGACGGAAGAGCAGTGACATTTCCAGTGAGTTTCTTTGTCTGATTGTTGATTGTTTTTGGCTCTTGTGGAAGTTGCTTTTTTTCGGGGGTTGAATAGAGATTCTGAAGAGAATTAATTTATTCACAATAAATGTAATTTTATTTTGATTTAAAATTGAGAATAAAAAATGAATACTGAAAATTTAATTTAATATTAGCGCTTTGGTCAGAGAATTATTAACATCGGTATTTAAAATTATAAATATCTACATGCAGATATTATTGAAATCAAAGCTTAATTTTATATTAAAATACCTATCGTCGCGCAATATGTTTAAAACTTTTCAAAATGAAATTATTCTCTAATTAATAATTGATGAATTTTACAAACACCATTAATAATCAAGCACCGTTCATTCATAAATTAGCGTTAATCTCTCACTATTAATTACAACATTTATCGATCACCTCGCTCGTTCATTAGCATACCACAAGCATCCAACATCAATCACCCCGTCAAATCCCACCAAACCCGAAAAAAAAAAAATTCTAAAACTTTCTCTTCACCCCAACAGGTGTCGGCTCGGCCTCGAAGCTCCGCGACTTCGACGACTGGCAGGACCCGCGCGTCTCGACGACGGACGACGACCTGATCTCGCCGTACTCGGACTCCTCGACGAACGAGCTGGACCAGCTGCGCCCCCAGGACCTCAGCAAGAACGGCACCTACGTAATCCGGCGCGGGCGCAAAAAGGAGCGCAAGCAGCTGCCCCAATCGCCCAGCAAGAGCCTCGACGAGGACACCGAGGAAAGCAGGCTAACAGAAGTGCGCCGCTTCTCCAACACGTTCGACAACATCAAGAGCCTGCTCAAGGAGAACAGCAAGCTGGAGGGCCTGCAAGAACCACCCCCGGAGTTTGGCAACTCGCAGGCGGTCTCGTGTGGGGACCTGGCTGGGCCGCGGGGCGCGTCCCTTGAGCGCAAGGAGAAGCGAAAGTCGACGCACCGCGAGACGGAGGCCAGCCTCGCCGAGGAGAAGGTGCCCGAAGAGGATCAGCAGGAGCCGGAGGACTGTGACGAGGAGGAGCCGGTGAAGATAACCAGCTTCGCCGAGCGCACGAGGGAGTGCAACGGCTTCACCATCACCAGCTCGAAGAGCCTGGACGTGTCGAAGGCGGCCAACCTGATCGTCGACGAGGTACCTACGCGGCGCTCGATGAACGAGCAGCACAGGCTCGAGGCGGCCAAGATCCCGGTTAACCTGCTCATCGAGGACCAGATCGTGAAGAAGGCGCTGAACGAGAATCGCAGGCAGCTGGAGAAGGTCAGCGACGCGATCAAGGAGATCGAGAGCGTGAAGAACAGCGTGGAGTTCGGCAGCACGCCGGCCGCCGCGTCGACGACGGCCGAGGCCAAGCGCAACGGCGACGCCAGGATGGGCTACAACAAGCGCTTCAGCCTGTCGAAGGAGCGGCCCGAGAGGAAGCTCCTCGACGTCAGCGAGTACGACTGCAGGCAGCCCAACAGGAGACAGCCGCCCCAGCCCCCGCCGCACGCTATAGACGTCACGGATGCGCTGGTTAAGGATAAGGAGTCGTCGTTTGACAGGAGGAGGATCAACGGGGAGGATATTTACTCGTCGGGGAGGAGGCCGAGGCACCCCGATCTCGAGAATCTCAAGAACGACACGAAACAGATCGAGAACGTGATAGACGCCATACTCGAGGACTCGAAGAATCCGGACTTTCAGGTACTGGGAGTTACGTGGCTGTAGGGTTTAGCAAAAGTAATACTGTGCTTAGTACTTTTGTCAGCTGCGAAATCAGTTTTTTTTTTCTTTTTGTATTCTGCAATCACTAGTTTTACAGTTTTAATAACCCGATGGAAAGACTTGCGTGCAGTAACACGCTAATACTTTAGTACTGCATCGCGACTGAGCCAATTATTAATGAATCCATTGAGGGAAGAGGCGCGTTTTACGCGGCGCATCAGAGCCGCTCGGTTATCAGTGGCTGGCTCGGTGCATAGAGGCGCGTCTGAATGAAAGCCATCATCGAGCAAGCAGGTATAGAGAGGGGGAGAAAGCGCCGTGTGTGTAGGAGAGTCTCGTTACGCGAGAGCTCGTCGATATTCGTAGACTGCGCGGCTATACGTAGCTGGAGAGGGCAACGAGAGGCTCGTTAATCATGCGTCGCATTGGCAAAGCCGATTCCCCGGCGCGCATCGCTCCGGGCTCTCCTGTCTCTATCTTGCGCTGCGCAGGGGGCTGTTTAACGCCTCTCTTGCCGACCTTTTGGCTTAGTCATGCATTTTGCGGCTTCGAAAGATGTTTTTTCTCCAACTTGTTTGTTTACTGGAGGGGAGGCGGTAGTAATTGCGATGGGGCTGTTATAGTGGGTGAACGGGTTTTTAATTAGATTCGCGTATAAATTGATGAGCTGTTCGAGCTTTAGTTTTATAAATTCATTCGATTATGTATTCTAATTTTTACTTTATACGGTTAGTTAAATTTAGTTGAATAATTTAGAATCATGTAAAACAATACTCATTAATTGCATACAATCAGCAACAAAACTTTTTTCTTCAATTACAAGCTACTTATCTTAACTAACAATAGCACCACTAACTAACTCTTTCTGCTCCAGGTGAACGTGGACGTGCTGGAGTTCCCGCCGCTGCCGCCGTCGCCGGTCGAGGAGGCCGACGAGGAGAGCTCGG
Source organism: Eupelmus urozonus (assembly GCA_900480035.1). Classification (NCBI taxonomy): domain Eukaryota; kingdom Metazoa; phylum Arthropoda; class Insecta; order Hymenoptera; family Eupelmidae; genus Eupelmus; species Eupelmus urozonus. Next base: position 4,392 of record UELX01006603.1, on the reverse strand, counting down.
ACGTCGGCGGCTCGGGCTGCAACGGCAGCGGCCCGGCCCCGCCGGCCCCCGGCAAGTCGAAGCCGGGCCACACGAATCGCACGATGGAGTACAGGCCGAGGGTGCCGCCCCACCGGGGCATCAGCCTCGACTCCTCGACCAAGGAGCACCAGACGACCTCGCTGAACACGAGGTCCATGGACGCGGGCTACTCGCGCGGTCGCAGGACCGCTGCAGGCATCGCCAACGCGAGGCGCGAGGTGAGTTGTGCTAATTTCTTTAATGGGATTGTTTTGATTTGGAGAGTGTGCTTGAGAAGTTGATCTTTGAAGGGTGTTGAGTGGGGTGGTATTGAATATCAATATTATTGATTCTGAAGTTTAGGCGGAGTAATTTAAAAGTATATTTTATATAATTCACCGATGAAAAATTTTTATACTGTCGAAAAAACACTTTATGTCAAATATTAACAGAAATTTGTTAATAAAATAAAACATTTCCTGTTAAAAATAATTTATTGAAATCATTTCATATTCATTCTAATTTTTTAACAGGATTCAATAAAACATGAGATACACATCTATTCTTATTTAAATGCTATAAAAACAACAGCTTTTAACTAATGGATAATTCTAAAAATTCTGCAGATAAATATCCCAAGCAAAGCTAAACATCCGAAACACATCCTCGCACGCGCCACTTAGTAACTGCCTCGACCGCAAGCGTTTTTCCAGCTGAAGATAATTCAGTTACCCAGCCAAGAGAAAAAGTATTAAAAGCGCTTGCTGGTCGAAAACACACGCCGAGGAGCTTAGCCAAGAACGCGGGAGAGCCGTGAGCTAAACAAAGAGAGAAAAGGTGCACCGCGCGCGCGAGACAGAAGAGAAAGATTCGCCCTCGTCATTGTGTCCTCCCAGGTCTTTAAAACTTTCCAAGCTTCCAGTTCTCCGGCTCGCGCTCGTCGGAATAAAATAAAAAGCAAAGCGCGCAGGACAGAAAGTTGCGTACTCGAGAGTAAAATTCCCGGAGTGAAATTGAGGAGCGCGAGCGCGGCTGTTTCACGTTGGAGAGCCGTCAGACGAGGCTCTTGCATTACTCTCCGCGACGCTCGTAAATAGAGCATCTCGCGACGGCTCGCGCGCGAGAATCTCGACGCCCACCCACGCCAGCTCCGGCAGAGAGCGAGCGTCTGCCAAGTTTTTGGAATTTTAATGGCCGCGCTGGTTTATCGACTCGACGACGGTGCTTTTGTTGTTTTTTTGGGGTTTGCTGAGAGGCGTGTGTTTGATGGCTTTATTTGCTTGGATTTGTTTAAATAATGGAAGTATATCGTGTTATGTACATATAGATGCTGTAAAATTGTAAAATTATTTTATTATTGTTAAAAGTTTTATTTCTAGTCTTGTGATTGAAACTAATACCTAAAATATCAAAGTAATCGACTAAATACTTTATTTTTGCGATAGGTAGGTACTCGCCTTGTACCATTTTTCTGAACATGTAGCATGTTTTTTTCATTTGTTCGCGCTTATCTTCGATTCAATGTAATTTTTAAGTATTGATCTATTTCAACGTTTCTGTGTCTTAACCCATCAATTTATTTTGTTGTTTTGTTATTAGTATATCAATATTTAAATTTGATTAAAATTATATACCAAGAAAATATCACTACGCGATTTTTCATATTTCGTAGATCGATAAGTAATAATTTAAATCAGAATCATATAGTAAAGAGAGCTTTAAAAAACAACAATAAAAAAGTCACATATGAATTCATTAAGCGAAATAATTCTGATTCTCATTAAGAGAAATTTAGAAAAAGCATAAAAGCTTGTCCGCTATTCGAGTACTATAGAAAAAATAAATAAAAGCGCAAGCGAAACTTTCGATACGTAAGAGGCATTTATTGGAATGTTTGTTCAGTAGTTTATTCTTACTGTTTCGAAAAGTTTAAAGCATCTAAACGGAGTGCTCTAAACAAAACTTCCAACATACATTTTAATTTGTAAAATACACACGGATAAAATTTTATTTATGATTACATTGTTTATTAGCTCACAATTAAATTGACTATAGGCTAACATGTAATTTAATGTCATTGATTTGAAGATAGAAAATATTTGTATCTATACACACGTGTAAAAATAATCCAACATTTACTTTGAATCTTTGTAATGTTTATTGTTTACAAGCTAATTACGTTAAAACCGTACACTATTTTCAAAATGCGACTTTACGAAAAGAAAGAGCCGATAAAAGAGAGAAACGAGAGTAAAGAAAAAAAAAAAGAAAACAAACGGCACGCGCGAAGACTTGGAAGAACCTTGTTACACGAAGTCAAGTGAGGCAGGAAATCAAGGAACTGTCCCTGTCTACTTTCTCCAATTCCTCTCGTTCTTCGAGTAAACGTACTAAATCCGAGGCACGGAAGTGCAAAAAGAAAAAAGGAGAAAAACAATCGACTGGAGCATTTTTTTTTTCGTTCCTTGCTGAGTTCTGTTGAAATTAGTTAAAGTTCAATCGATACGGAAGTCAAGCCATCAGTGTTAATGAGTTTTCTAAAAAAAGTGCTTTCGTTTGCTTCGGCATGCACGTTGAAGGACTAAGCAAAATTGTAGTTTCGAGTAAATTTTAACGACCTAAAAATGTAATAATTTTTTATAAATAATTGACGTCATCAGCAGTTTATAAAATCAGTCACTATTTGATCGCTACTTGATAATAATTCACAAAGTGCATCAGCCAATCGATAGCAACTCTTTCTCGAGCAAAAAGCGAAAAGCCAGATAAACCGAAACAGAAAATGCAAAGTATCAGAAAAAAATCGAAAAGCCGTCGAGAAGACGTAGCCGGCGTCGTCGGCGGGGGGATTGAAAATCGCAAAAACAAATGGGCGGAGAAAAGTCGCCGAAAGCCAGGGGAAAAGATGGATATAAGCGAAGCCTGCTTTACCGCTGAGAGTGAAAATACAGAAAATATAGGCGCGCTTTTCCCCGCAGTTCCGTTTACGCTCTTTTTCTTATTGCGCCGCGCGTATACAGCCTGCCTCTTTTTGCGCATCCCGCCTCCGTCCATTTCTATTCCTCTCGCGCCTTTTATTTGTCACTCTCTCTCGTCAACCCTTTTTTTTCCCTGCTAGTTCTTCGCTTCTTTGTATCCGTGTATTTTTCTCGCGGAGCTGTGCGTCGAGTTGATTCCAGCGTAGACGCGCGTGCTTCAGCTTGGCGAGACATCTGCGAGGACGATCGCGCGAGACATAGGAGAGGAGGGTATTGTTTTTCTCGGCGTGGTGGGGCGAGGTCGAGCTTTCGTGGATTTTGGAAAAGAAAAGAGAAGGTTGCACGGTGCGTAGGGGTAGCTTTGATTCTTTCGTTTCCGCTTTTCCTGTTCTTTCTGAGTTTTTGGTTTTCTTTTTTTTTCGCTGATGGCTGTAAACGGGAGTTGTGGGAAAAAAAGTTTTGGATATTTTTGATGTTTTGAGGATTGTTTTAGATGTGTAGCTAAAGAGTTTAGCATTGTAAGAATGGTGATTAGTATATTTTATTAAACTTTAAAAATTCTTATATTATATTTTCTAGTTTGATGAAAAATAGTTATAATAAAAATTTAATTAAAACAAGAGTTTTTGATAATCAAAAAAATTCATTATAAAAAATACTTTTTTAGCTTATTTGATTAATAAACGAACAAATACTATACCGATAAAATTCTTTGTCTGATAAGCTTTAATTTATTGACTAGCTGAATTTATCAATATTGAATGAATATCGTTTTTTCTGATGTTGTGATATTCCGAAAAATAAGCGTTTTTCAAGAATTACTATATTTAAGAAAGCAAAAAAATTAATTTAATTACGTTTACATTTAAACTAATTGCAATTTCAAATAACATTTGATTCTTCGTACATTTAATTAATTTAAATAAAATATACAATTTTAAAAGCGAAAATTGAAAAAACTCAAAAATAGAATAAGTCAAAATAGAAAATTTATTACAGTTTGTATGCGAAATATTTTGACCTTTTACCGATGCCGAACGAGCATATGGAAATCGAAATTCTCACGCATGGCTACAAGGGCGGTATTTGCTAATGAAAACGGCAAGTTAGCGCACAGCTGCAAGCTTTTCTTCGAAATTAACGGCTGAACTACTCTGCGCGGAGTTGCGGTTTGCGGTTTTACTCGTTTGGAACTTTCAAAATCGATATTAGAATTGCAATTTTTAATATTATGCGTGCGATCGAATTTTTTTTTATACTTACTACGCGCAGTTTTAAAATTTATTTCTGATTTTTATTGTAATAAAAATTATACGTCTAATATCATCTAAGTACAGTAACTGAAAAATGGAAATTCCAATGAATGTTGTAGAAGCTTTATTTTTGTGATCTAAGTGCAATGTATAGACTGTTG
>UELX01006602.1:0-10512 GCA_900480035.1 Eupelmus urozonus | reverse complement strand
AGCAAGTATAAAAAATGGCATAGAGCGCGCGTAGCGCGCTTGAATTTGGCTAGTATTATGAAGGAGTGGTACATTCGATAACAGTTGTAGCTGCCGGAATATTCGTTTGAATTTTTGAAATTTTATTGAAGGTTAGTCTCGGCTTTTTTGACTACAAAAAAAAGTAAGTCAGAGAGTGTTTTTATAATCTTATACCCTAACAAAAATTCAAATTAACAATGCGACAGACAGAATTGTAACCGAGTGTAAATATGTTATATGTTTTGGATTTTTACAATTTTCATTAACGATATTAGTATGGGCTACTGAGCCAGAGAAAAAAATTTCATATTTGTATATTCTGCCTGGTTTAACTGGTGTATCACTTTTATAATAGTTCTAAGTGCTAATGAGCTGGCAGCCCATATTCTCTAGTGATATAAACACGAAGTACTTATTAATAATAAACACAGTAAAATAGGGAAGTATAATGAAATAAAAATCTATTTATTTTTGCATTATAAAATTCTTTATTGAAATATGCAACTTAATCTTCAATTTATAATTCTACTTATTTTCTAAATGCACAAAGTATTTACACGTACTTATTATCACAAAAGCAAAAAAGGTTAGCAATCACAGCCACTTGTGATTTTTCACCAGATTCATGAGCGCTAATTTGCTCGTCCGTAGCACGACCAAATTTTTGCCAGCCAAACAATATTTATCAAATTGTCGTTCAACTGCCATTGCGTCCTTACTGTCCTTAAAGTACACATGCAGATAGCGCTTCCCCGAGTTCGGAATGCTCATCATCTTGCTGATGGCTATCGGTTCGCAGCGTTCGAAAAGATGCAAAAAGTAAGCCTCGTTGACGTTTGCTGGTATATTGCCGACTATTACCTCCGAAGCATTGATCACGGCTTCCTTGCGAATCTCCTCCGAGTGATTTTTCTTATCCAAGAGTTCCGACGTGGGTACATCCTCTTTCTCGTTACTCTTTTTATCTTCTCTTTTTTCGAAGTAGCGACTGCTTCTGGTACTCTTCTGGTCGCTCTTGCCCAAGTGCGTAGAATTCTGATTCTTCGGTTGCAAAAACGGCTCTTTAGATATCTTAAAGTCGTAAACAGAAGAAGAGTCGCTACAACTATGATTCGATGAGCTGCTTGATTCTTTACGCCGATTATTATTATTTTCTCGATACTTCGGATTTCTGGGTTTATGGTCGGATAGTTTAATATCCTTATGCCCACGCAAGCCTTCCACGGCTAACTTGGCCTCCTCAAAGGTGTGATAGCGGACAAAACGATAGCCCCTTGCGTCGCCCGTTTCGGTTATACTTTTTATTAGTCCGAATTTACAACAAATTTCCTCGATGGTATCTTTAGTCAGGCTTTTATAATTGGGGAAGACAATGCAGTAGCCGCGATGGTCTGCCTTAATAAATCTTTCAGCTTCCATTTTTTTTATGCAGATATTGCTGTAAGAAGTTTGGTTTGTTAGAGAGTTTGATGTTGTGAATATGTAAACAAGTTATTGACTGACTGTGTGAAAAGGACGGATCTGTATTTATATTGATTAAAGCTGGGGTGGAATAATATATAGTACCTGTATTAGGGTTAGTCAGAATAATAGAACGACGGATTGATGTTGAGAGAGTTCTGAGAATTTGTCGGGTGTGCGTAATGCCAGATGTGTTCCATTTATTGATGTATGGATTAAGTATGTCGGATAGACGTCTAACGACGTTCTATAGATGATGGGATTAGGCGCTCAAGTTTCTGATCTAAATACCAGGTAACGATTGCAGGACATGTTGAGACAAGTTTGCGTTCTATGTTTTAGTTAGTTTGTTTAGTTCTGCCAATATATAATAACAAGGTAGTTACAAGAAATTATAAAGAAAAATTTTGACTTATTTTTAAAGAAAAAGCCTACTAAACTGCCCTTTTTTATGTTTATTACAATACTTCCCATTCTGATATCATTATTTAGAACTTCATAATTATAAATACATTTATATATTTATTTATATTATCATCTTAATGTTACAAGTTTTAAAGAATCTTGATACATTTACATTACTTAATGATTATATAAATGAACATTTAAAATGTATGTACAGTTTTTAAAGTGTTAGCTTTTTGTGTGGTCGATAATATGCAATAAAAATGCAATTATATTATTAAAAATACACAAAAAATATAAATGGTAGTAACAATATAGGTATTTGAATACAATTTAATATAAATAGTTATTTATATATATTATGATTATTATAAAAAAGAATAAAATTGACACAATTTTAGAATTTTTTTTTTAATTATTAATTTCCAATAAATTTTTTTCTTAATGTTTTAATTTTTCCAGAAGGATTAACTTCTAAAATAGAGAAAATAATGTAAATGTATATAATAATGTTTTATTATATTTTAAATATTAATTATTTTAAATAAAAATTTTTTATGAATACTAAGTTTGATTGTTTAATAAAGTAGATACGAATTTTAAAACTAATTAAATTTATTATATAAAATTCTGAATAAAAGCAAGTAAATATGAAATTTTTTTATTGATAATTATATTTAATTTTTAATTATTAAAGTTATTGAAAAATAGTACACTACTTTGAGATAGTGTTAAACTGTTATGTATTTAACTCTGGTATGAATAAATAAATAAATAAATAAATAGTCAATTGCTAAAAGTTTATTAGAAAAATTGGCACCGTCTGTTTTATTTTTTAGCTATAAGCTTAATTTTATAAACTCTCATTGCATTTACATAACGTAAAGATTTAATCTTTGCTTCATACTGTCGGAGAGAGAAAGTCTACTCCGCAAGTGTATGCAGCTAGGTGGCGTACCTTTCCTGAGAATCTTGACGGCATATAAGTTAGCGGCGCACGGATGCAACAGCCTTATTCGCCCAAGCATCTTCGTTCTGTAGATTTCCAAAATTACAAGTAAAGTATTTAACGGAGTAAGGTATACAGCTTGTGAAAATGGCTGCGCTCTTGGCTGGGCTGCGCTCTGAACATCGGACTTTCTGGATTATTGGCCTCGCCGTCATTCTCGTCGCTAGAACCGTGTTGGCGATAAGGTGCTATTGCGACGGCCACTGTCCAGACGAACATCAGAATGGGACCTGTGAGATTCGACCTGGTGGCCACTGCTTCAGCGCGGTTGAGGAAGTCTGGGATGCTGAGTCGGAAGAGCATGTGCCTGAGTGGTCGTTCGGCTGTCTGCCACCGGACGAGGAGGGCTTTATGCAATGCAAGAGCTACTTGGTGCCGCATCTTCAGGGAAAGAGCATAGTATGCTGCAACAATACGGATCTCTGCAACAAGGACATCTTCCCTATGTACAAGCCAAAACCAACGTTGCCGCCGGATCCGTGTGGCCTTGGCACGAGCGCCCCCATCGTTATTCTGACCGTGTCGCTCTTAGTCTTCCTGATCGTTTTCAGTCTGGCGACGTTCTTCGTCTACCACCGCTATAGGCGTAGGGAACCCAACCAGGAGCTGGCCTCGTCGCAAAGCACCCTAAAGGAGCTTATCGACCAGAGCTCGGGCTCTGGATCGGGACTCCCGCTGCTTGTTCAAAGAACGATTGCCAAACAACTCGCGCTCTCCCAGTGCGTCGGGAAAGGCCGCTACGGCGAGGTTTGGCTAGCTAGGTGGCGCGGCGAGAAGGTCGCCGTCAAGGTGTTCTTCACGCTTGAGGAGGCGAGTTGGTTCCGTGAAACCGAGATTTATCAGACAGTACTCATGCGACACGACAACATACTCGGCTTCATCGCAGCCGACATCAAGGGTACCGGCTCTTGGACCCAGATGCTCCTCATCACCGACTACCACGAAAGGGGTTCGCTTCACGATTATCTTCAGTCCACGGTCCTCGATCATTCCTCCGTACTGGCCGTCTGTCTCTCCATCGCCTCGGGCATGGTACACTTGCACACCGAGATCTTTGGCACCAGGGGCAAGCCCGCCATTGCTCACAGGGACATCAAGAGCAAGAACATTCTGGTCAAACGCAACGGAGAGTGCGCCATCGCTGATTTTGGACTGGCTGTGCGCTTCCTCAGTGAGACCGGAGAGATAGACATAGCGCCCAACACTCGAGTCGGCACTCGAAGATACATGGCGCCCGAAGTGCTTGAGGAGTCCATTAACACTGCCTCCTTCGACGCCTTCAAGATGGCCGACATGTACTCGGTCGGGCTTGTACTTTGGGAAGTCTGTCGAAGATGCGCATCTGACGACAAGGTCTCATCAGCGGAGCCCTACGCCCTACCCTATCATGACGTCGTGCCTAACGATCCGGACTTTGAGGAGATGAGACTGGCTGTTTGCGTTAAAAGATTGCGACCCTTGATACCAGCTAGATGGGATAATGATCCAATCCTCTCTCCACTCAGCAAGTTGATGATCGAATGTTGGCACATCAATCCAGCTGTCCGCTTAACAGCTCTTCGAGTTAAAAAGAGTATGTCCAAGTTACAAATCGACAAGGCCTTGTCTATAAAAATTGTCGAGTGAATCTATAAATTACTTATTTTGTCAAAAACTGTTACATACTATTTTTTTACACTGCATATTAGGTTATTACAGACAATCGTCACAGAGATAAAAACTGAAGATTTATAATAATGTAAAAATTTTATTATAAGAGAATGCGACTGTGTTTGTTGCACTTTCTTTTTTCTGAACTAAATACCTAAATTTAGCTTCCGCTTATTAACTATTCTGTAAATGTATTAATAATCAAAACTAGTATGTAAATTTTATCCATTCAATTATGTAAAAGCAATTCAATAAATAAAATAAAACATAAAATTATTGTTGTGATAATAATTCTTATTAATAATTATTACTATAAGAACGCACAAGTTTCTCGATTGCACATTTAATATTGAGCTTGATACTATTTTGAAAAACTATTATAAGCGCCATTAAACCTTTCAATTTTTCTTTTGTATTCGTAAAGGGACTGTTCCTAAAACTTTTTACTGATACAATTTACACACTTCAAGCGAGAAAAATTCTTTGTGCCAAGTTCAAACTTTCTCTAGATGAAAAAATACTTCTCTCCCTCTCATGCTTTCACCCTTACAAGCCGAAAATTAAAGTATCATTGATCTCCATCTACTATCCTTTGAAAAAGCCGCAAGTTCCAAATGAAGCCACACGCACGACTGAACTACCTCGTCATTTCTCATTGACAGATTCTAGCTTCATATCCAGATGTTGCAAACATGCCGATCACGCCCTAGGGATAATGGCTTAGTGGTGAAAGAAATAAAGTGAGTTCCCCCTTTGTCAATCATAGTTCCTTTGTATAACGAAGCCAAGCATTTAATATCTTGAGAGCGACGTGCCATGGTGAGAGTATGTGCATCGACGACAAATAAACTCAGGGCGAGTGATCGTAAATCTCAGCTTTATGCGTGCCTTAATATAAATGATCGATAAAAGAAGTGGTTTTGTAGAGGAAATTCAATTGACCAAGAGCGTAATTTTCTTTACGCAATTAAAAAATTTTAATTCTAAATGTTAATAAGGTTTATTAATCATTAATAATTTTTGTGCTAAAGTTTTACATTAATGTAAGTTTTGTATTATTTTTCTTGGAATATATTTTACATAAATTTTGTGTAAATCTTACGCATAATAACATCTCTTAAATAGATTTAGTACGTACGTATATTACGTAGAACTTATAAAACACGACATATTTTTAACAATTTAAATTGACAAAAAATTAAAATCCAAAAAATTACTATACTTTTAGGAATTTTTACGAAAATTGTAGTAATTTTTCCTAAACTTTTAGTAAAATTTCCTATTTTTTCAGTAAAAATTCCTGAAAAGTTTAGTAATTTTTTAGATTTTTACGGTCTGTTACCGCTTTATAAAACGTTTAGTAATTTTTCCAAAAAATTTTTCCCCGTATAATTATTAGTCGTATGGAATATTTCAATGAAAATAATAATTTATTTACTATATTTTGTTTGTGTTGCTATTAACTTCAATCCTGTACTAAAAAGAATCTTGTAACATATCGTTGTATCGTAAGAAGCGTAGTTGTATAATTTCTTTAAAAATATTAATATATCTTCGTATAAAAAAAATCAATACTTTCATTGCTCTGTTATCTTGTTCACAGGAAAAATTAAACGAATTTAGTTCCATTCGCGCGATTCGAAGAAGAATAATTTCGCTGCCTTTCGCACACTTTTTATGAGTAATTGGACGTAAAATGAAAAAATTATAGTAGTAAAGCGTGCGTCGCGATAGCAACACGTACACTGGTGTGTACTGTGATCATTATGTTACCATACACTCGCTCCTGTACATTCTGAAGATGTACATCCGGGGTCTCTTCAGCATTGCCAATTAGCACAGTATTGTTTATACACTTTATATGATTTATTATATATCTTTTGAAAACGTGAAACTTTTAAAAATTATTTGATGTCCATTTTGATGGTTTCACCATCTTTAAGAGTGCTCAGTTTTTAAAGGATTTTTGTTAAGCCTGTAGTGGATTATAACTAAGCAGGGATCATAAAGATTTTCGTTTTTCATTTTACCCCTTTTTAGGCTATCTAAAACTTTTATATCCTGTTTTGCAGAATTCATCATTATTATTTTTGTTTAAGTTTCTTTTTCATTTTTTTATTAATCTCTTGGAAAAAATTATATTTAATTCCGATTCTAGCTTGCGAAAATGAATTCAACATTTTAGAAAAAAAGCATATTTTAACATATGCAGAAAAGCCTCTTGAAAAATATACGCATCCCTATTAATTTGTTTTATTTTTTAAATTTGTTAAATTTTTTCGACACCCACCGAATTAAGACGATTTTTACATAAAATATCTCAATTTTTAGTAGAACACTAGGAAGAAAGATAGCAATAAAGTATTGTAGCATGTATTTTAGCTTATTAAAGTGCACATCAATAATATTCCTGCAAACTTTTCCCGCAGTTATGGTTCAACTTTTCACCTTAATATTTCGAGTACGACTTCGGACTCTTTGACTTTGTTACCTAAAAAAATATCTTACTTAATTACTCATGATTTAGGTCCCTATTTTTTAAAAAATTATTAAATGATCTTAAACAAAATTTCATAAAACTTTTTTTGTGCCAATCTTCATTATTCTTGCAGTAAACCGATATTTTTTTCCGCAAAATTCATTATTTCTATACTTGTTATTATTAAGCAATTTTTTTATATAAGCTATTACATTACATTTTCTTTAGGTACATTATTTCCCGTATATATACGAATCCCGTAATATATTAGACGAACATAAATTTTCAGTTTGTTTAGATTATTCTTGCTTTAGTTAAGAACCTCAAAAAGATATATTTAATGATGAAGTATGTAGAATTTAAATAGCTTTTGAAAGAAATAATTAAAATCTTAAACAATTTACTATTTTATGAAATACTTGTAAATAAATAAAATCTATTTTATTTAATTAATAACGAAATATATGCTTCTTTAATTCGAAAATTCAAAAATCAATTATTGTTTGAATAAGAATACTTGAATAGAATTGTTTGCTTTATAGACAGTACATAGAAAACTTTCTAAAGCATCTCTACTTTTCTTTACACAAGATATTCTTATTTCCATATCCTCAAAATTATGTGTACTGAAGGTCTTTGTGAACTAACAGAAGCGTGAAAATTTCAATCTAGATTTACATTTCAGTATATGAATTTATCAGAAGGAAAAATTTGAAAAAAATATTTGAAGGTCTTGCTCACATTTTTAAATAAATGTTAGGTAAGCTTGTTTAATAAAAATTTAATTGTAGAAGACGAAAATATTATTAGGTTATAGTTAATACGGTTTATTTATAAATAACATATTATACAATTAAAAGAAAAAGAAAAATTGAAATCTATTAATTCTTATGCTAAATTAAGTTTTTTTTCGCTTGATTAAAAGAGCTAATTAGATCTGATCTTTTCTGCATTAATGCTTCCTTTGAAACAGTCGTAATCACGTAGACAAGATTTGAAAACGGTTGAGGGCTTCATCTAATGAATTGAGAAACAGGCTTAATTTCCGGCCTTTATAAATTGTAAATTGATTGTCGATTACAACGCAATGTATACAACTTTACATTCTTCTTGTGTTATACATAATTCTACTGGTTTATTGTAAAACATAAATATGAATTAAAGCCCACTGAATCTTATATTTGAAAATAATGTTAATAATAGTCTTATCTACATTTTTTTCTCGTAGAAAATATTTTCTAGGGGTGCTTTTGCTCAAGTCTTCATATTCACTGATTATAAGAAGCGATTAGCGCTTAGTAAATAGTTAAATAAGTATAAATGTAATATGGAAGCATTTACTGAGGAAAAATGATAATAAAATGTTAATGTAGTTTGTGTACTCATTTAACAGGGGTAAGTGTATCATTTCGATGACTTCCTCGTACATTTTATACTCTAATAAAATGAACTTAAGTGATCTAAGCTGGAGATATAGTACCTAAAAGCTTATAAATAATATAAAATGGAAAAAGGTCAGCAGTCAACGTGATGAAAAAGTATAAGCCATGAGCTTAATTTTTTTCTCTTCTGATTCTTTTACTTTATATTTCTTAATATATTCTGAGTTACTTTTTTTAAATACAAAGTTTAATTTTGTTGAACTATAGAGTTCTAATAAATAAATATGAGAGAAGAATATACACGCGTATGTATATATTCACATTTTTTACATTTTAAAAATATAGCCGCAAGATATAATCAGATACTGAATTTTTCGTATTCGCCACTAGTACGTAAAAAGTTTTTCTTTATATAAACGAAAAATAAAATCAGAAAAATAAGTTTTTATTTACAAATTTCAATTGATTTAAAAACTTTATTTATAAATACATTGAACAATAGTATTAATTTCTTTTTTCTTTAATTTAACTTTTATATTAAAGCTAAATTGTTAAATTCAAGTTGATTAAATTATGATGCTATATAAAAGATATGCTTTTGTTGCTAGATTTTGTCATACCAAGTTTACAATTGGTAAAAAAGACTACTACTTCATCTTTCATGTAAAAGCTAAGATTTGTAAACCTTATTTGCAGCGCTAAATCATAATCAAATTTAAAGCACCGAAATCTCGGAAAAAGCACCATTAAATCAACTTTCATTACGAACGCCCCGAGCGTTACACATCCGCCAACAAGCCCGTAATTGCATTCTAACAAAATCCACATCCCTTTCGCCTTCCGGGTAAAAGCAGTCGGCATATCACCCGGCGAAACGTGTCTAATTCAGAAGCGTAACAAATGGTAATGTGTATACAAGCATATATATATAGAGAGAGAGAGAGTGAGGGTGGAGGGGCGGAAGTGGAGTCATGCGTACGTGCTTGGCTTACCTGCCCTGAACCTTGCGCAGCTGGACACTATGAAGCGAGAGGAACTCGTTGACCTCGGCGAGGGCGAGATCCACGGCTGGGCCGCAGCGCTCGAGATCGAAGGGGCTGTCCAAGTGGGACGCCATCAGCACTCCCACATTGTATACCCTCATTACGGATAGATCCTGAGCTGCGTTTAGTAGATCGTGTTTAGCGCACGGGCTTCAGCATGAGTATTGACATGCATGAGGTACGAGCGGGCTGCGTGTGGAATTAACTAGCGCGTATTTCGTGGGAATTTAAGCTGGATGAGGTGAGAATGAGGAATGATGATTTTGTAGCATTTTTTTTAATTTCCGAATTTTTGTTAATTTACTTGGACTAGTTTCTGTGAGATAAAAAACATGGAAATCTGTGTAGTTAATGATTGTCTCGTTTTGTTTCTTGAAGAACTTCGTTAAGATTTACCGGCATTAAAATTTAAAAATTATCAAGTGTGTGTTTCAGTAGAGTATAATATTGTAAATTTAAAATTAAAGATAACAAAAATTCGAGTCTATTCTGTAAATTTTTTTTATTTTTCATTATTTGAATATTTATTTTTGTATTATTAAATTTCTGTAAGTAGAAATGTTTTTCGTTATCTTTAAGAAACTTTTTATTACATTAGGTTATTTTCAATGTTGTATAATAAAATTCAATCATTTTATAGATTTTTCTAGTTTAAGTCTATTTAATCGCAACAGCCATCTTGAAAAAGTATTTTTAAAATCATAAATAATTAATTATTATTGTTTTTATTGAAATGTTCCTTCTTTGACAGACTGATGAAATTGTTTAAACCGTTCAATTCGATAAGGTATGCAAAATTGTTAAAAGATATTCAAAATTTTTTAAACGGGCACGGTTGTCAAGGGATATGTTTATATCATTTTGCATTTAAAATTTGTTATTTTCTTTGTTATGCAATGAAACAAATTTGAAATTTATTTTATTCCCACCTCAAGGATAATGGCCACTTATTTCCCTGAAAAGACACGCTGGAAATGGTCTATTTTTCCCTCCTCGGCCATTATTTTCCTGCCAGCATTTTTATTAGAAAAAATAGAAAATTATTGAAAAAATCAAATAAGT
>UELX01006601.1:0-10514 GCA_900480035.1 Eupelmus urozonus | reverse complement strand
GATTCAAGAAGGGGGGGTTGGGTAAAACTCATTAATTACTCGCGCTCGGCGGAAAGTACGCGTTAACATGCGACGATATCGTTCGGCAATACAAGATAAGCGGGCTCGATCGAGGGGAAAAAAATCACGGGACGGAAAAAACGGGGAGTTAAAAATTCCACTTAAACCGCCGTCGGTTATCTTTAATCCGCTCGATGCAGTGATATAATCGAGCGGCTAAATCGAGTTTCATCAATCTCGCCTCTTAATGTTTCTATCCTGTAGGAGCGCCGGCATCGGGCAGCAGGTCTATTTTAATGAAATTATGCTGCGTTTAAAAGTTATCGCTCTCTGCTTCGCTGCTAAGTGCTTTTTTTTAGCCGGCTTCTCCTCCCCCCTCTCCTTGCCTCCGGGTTTGCCTCATTTATCATAGCGACCATGTGACTTTGGTACTTTCTACAAAATTAGATCGAATTAAGCGTTCTAGAAAAAGATTGTTTCCCTTTTTGTCGGGTTAACTCGATTTTTATGCTATTGAGTTGCGAAATTGCGGATAAGTGTTTTTAAATTTTTAGGTGAAATACGTGTGAAAAAAAACTTTTTATGCTTGGGGTTTATTAATCAAACTGAATCATATTATAAGAAAATTATTTTGTTTTTTGATCACGAGAAATAATAATTCTAAATATAGTCGAACAGTGATAAAAAAATCCAACAGTTAGTCATTGAAACAAAGTTGATTTCAACAGTTTTATCAAATGAAAAATTAAACATTTAGTGCCATTTTTCGGACCAAAGATGATTTGTACATAATTTTAAACTTAAAAAGAACTTATTTTTTTAGAATAGTGTGAAGAATTGCTAATATTCGTTTCAGTTAGATACTATAAAAATAGACATATTCTTAAATGTGCAATGTGCAAAAGAAAAATTACACAATTAAACACATCCTTTATTTTTGGTTGTATTCAATTATAATAAAAATATGCTAAATACTACTGATGCTATTTGATAATATTCTATGCTAATATAATATTTGTCAGTTTAAAAAATTTGTATCTATATACTTTTGACCATAATAACACTTTATAAAGATTTTTGGCTTCAATCAGCTCTTAAAATTTAGTAATTTTAATCAAAAGAGAAATGTATATATTATCGGGTCTACATTTAAAACTATTCTACGCGTTCAACTGCTACCACATTAAAGTCTATTGTTACATTTAGATTGTTCAAGTATGTACAAAATAATCAAGTCCTTATAGCAAATAAAGGAGGTGGTATTGAAGATCAAAAGCGTAAAGATCGAAAAGGATGGATATAAAAAACAATAAAGATAGATATAAAAAACAATGAAGATAGATACCGGACGAGCGAAAGACGTGTAAAGAAACAGATACAGAAAGACAAAGGATTAAGCAGGGAGCAGGATAAAGCAGGAAAATACGGCGCACACACGAAGGGGAAAGAGAGATCAGCAGAAAATTTAAGAGCCTCGCGGATAGGAGGGAAGAAAAATAGGCAGAGCGAAACGGGAGGAAGGTAGAAAACGGCCGCCTTTGAGGGGGCGGCCGCGAGAGAGCGCAATATGCTGAAAGAGGAAGCGAGAAACCGAGTTTGCTTACTTTTCGCTAAGTGCACTCTAGCGAGCGCGAACTAATTGTCGGGCACGACTCCATCTTTCTCTTCTTCCCTCTCGTTCTCTTTCAGCACTCTCTCTCTCTCTCTCTCTCTCTCTCTCTCTCTCTCTCTCTCTCTCTCTCTCTCTCTTTCTATAGCTATCGTTTATGCTCAGCGAGGTATGTCTTGAACTTTTAATTTTGATATCAAAATATCGTTTTACAACCGCGATCGTACTAATCGTAATACCATCCAACGGTTCATGTTTATAGAAGTGTCAGTCGGTGTTGATCTTTCTGATTATAGAAAATTGTGGTACAAGTTTAGTCAGGAAGTAGCGAGTTGAGGAACAAATTTTTTTTTATGAATGTCTGAGTTTGCCAGTAAAGATACTCTTATGAAAGATGCAGAAAATATTGATAGTGATCAAAAAGTATTCATCTATAAATTTCTAGTACAGAGATCATCCAGGGATGAAAAGCTGGAGTCCAGGTAAGTAATCTTTCATCTCTATTAATCATCTTATTATATAGCTACAGGCGCTTGCTACCGATATGATAACAAAAGCGGTATTGCAATGTCCAATTATTCATAAGTTATATAGAAAATTGTTTAAAAAAAAGACAATCATCACGGGACATGTAGAGTCCGTACAGTGTAAAAAAGATGTGCACATTGATAGAGTAGTAGGAGTCATAATTTAAAATCCCAGCGGCAAAAAAAAAATCCATTCTTTATGTTTAAGGTAAATACGTCATATTCAATAAAATAAAATGATAATGGCGTATTTCGTAATTAGTCTCAAATATTTAAACATGAATACTATGCAATGTAATAATATAAAAATGTGTATGTATATGATCAAGATAAAGTATTTCATATAAAAAATCTATTTTACAATCCAGTCTTCTTCCTATCTCTTTAATTTTTCTTATCCATTCCGCATTTTGAACTTACTGAAAATTTAAGTCGCATATACTCACAACAATAAAAAAGCATAAACCTCGGTATACTTCGACAGCTGTACGCATTCACAAGCTAATCAGTGTCCCACGGTTTATTCTCAACATCCCGCTCTAAATATTCAATTACCCCCGGCATATAATTACCGAGCGGGCACATCGTCAGCTGGCTTTGGAATAGCCCTGTAATAAAAGATTATGCTGATGCGATTAAGCTCCCGTTTTCAGCCTCTATCCTCCGAGCGAACTATCGCCACTCGAATTCATAGTTTCCCCGGCGCTCCCGGTGTGTGAGCTCAAAACTCGCGCCAGCCACCCCCGCCGTGTATACGTATACGCCGTGTGTATTATGCACGCGCGAGGCAGCAGCGCAGTCAAGTGAACACAATTAAAGCGAATCGTGGAAGAGAGCGAGCGGCGGCGGCGGCGCAGCCGGCTTGTCTGGCGTGCGCTTGTATTTTCGCGTCCTGTAAGCCGCTTATTAATGCTCAGCGATGCGCTCTACAGTGTGCGAGAGCTCGCCTGCTTCGAAAGTAGGATAGAGAGAGAGAGGGAGAGAGAGAGAGTCTCGAATAAAGGGTTAAATGGAGAAGAGGCGCCAGATACGAGGAGAGGGAGTTTGCGGAAAAACATCGAGTGTAAGGAACTGAAGTAGAAGACATATAATGATGAGTGCCAGAGGTTATTTGAATATGAAGGGTAGGTGTACGATAGGCAGTGCTTGAGATTATTCAAGTAACTGTTGCGGTTTATATCAAGTGGAGGTCGAGTCGAATAAAGCTGCTGAAAGTTTTTATTGATTTTCAATTATTTTCTTGACTCCGTCAAGTGAACTGTTTGTCTCTTTGAAGAAGAACAAAATCATGTTTTATAAATAGTTTTATAAAGTTTAAATAATGTCAATTTGTGTATGACAAAAATATGTGCAAGTATTACATGTACCTATTAGTAATGTTCTATGATTTATTAATAGTTGCAAATAGCTTGACATTTGATTTTTTTCTTATGATTATTACCATATCAGAAATGTATATGTTTCTGAATTCTATTACAAGCCTGCATAATTACATGAAATTATATTACATTTAGCGCATTATGAATAATAGATACTTGTAGATTTCAAAAACATAAACAGATTATTTCAGTTAGTTACGAAATTAATTCATTAAAGCTGGAGTAGAATCTAAATGTATCTAGAATTCAATATTTCGTTAAATATTCAGGGACCAAGCGTAAGAGGCGAAATAGAGAGAGAAATTCAAATGGTGATTAATTTATTATGCGCTCCGGGACATATGTACCCTTAAGTGCGATCCATTTACGGATCTGTAGTCCAATATTTGTGCCGAGTATAACATGCTGTACGCTAAATAAATAACATATGTTTCTATTTAATAGCATAAGGCTTCAATAACTAGTAATATGAATTCAAAGAATGAAAATATTTTTAAATAAATCATAATTTATAGATACGAAAGATTTATTTTCTTTATAAATTAATTGAAAATTCTTATTTTACTTGCAAAAGTTACATTTAAAAGTAACTAATATCCTATAATTCAATAATAAGTATAGGATATCATATTCTCTACCATTATTTAACTTTTGTTTATAGACTTTTTTTTTTAATAAATCTATCAATTATTACATATGAATTTTTTAATGATATTGTAGATATTTGACATTAAAAAAATTTCCAATTTATAACTCGAAACAACGATGCAGAACTTATGATGCAGAATTAAAAAATATTGCTCTAAATTAAATTCAGAATTCGTATATCAGCTAACTTATAAATCAATTATTTGTGTGTAAAATGCGATCAATTAATAAAAGAATGTGCGGAAATTAGATGTTTTACCTCGAGTAGCTGGAGAAATTTCTCAGTAGTTGAAAATCATGTACCCTGCTCAATGTTGATGATAAAACTCAACTCTATTTGATTCGGATTATTCGAGTTCTTACTCTTCAAAAATAATTTCGAGTTTATTAGAGTCTTCGAGTTCTTATTCTTCAAAAATAATTGTCAACTTTAATCCTCAACTTGAGGAAAACCTCCACAAAATTTAAGCCTTTTATCGAAGCAAGCCATTCAGTAACTTATAAAAAAAAAAGTTAGCTACTAAATCTCTAAATTTCGCAAACAACAATAAGTTTCAAAAACCGGTGGCGATCGATCTAAGTACACCTAAGTCGAAGTCGAACTTGCTCAAAGCTTCGATCTTTCGAAGTCCAAAGATGCGCGCTGCAAACAATTTTATTTAGTGACAGTGAAGCCAGCTTACACGGGCTAGTGTCAATCAATCCTCCCGAGAGCAAGTTACGCTTTGGAGCCCCTTTGTGCTCCCCCTAAGACATGGGAGGGCACAAAAGACGTTCAGGAAACGCATACTGTAGTAGAGTTCGACATGTGCGGCTTCGTTAAGAGGATCAAGCGGCTTTGAACTTGGATCGGTCGAAAGCGCGCGGGTGATCAGGATGCCAATGAGGTTGGATCATGGACTACTATTTTTTACTGGATGTTTTCTGGATTTTTATGTGTATTTAACAGTGTGAGTTTGGTACAAAAAATTATGACTGTATTGTATAATTGATATTATTATAGACTATACTAGTTAAAAATAGTGAAATATAATTGTTTTTGTATTTTAGTGATACTGATTTTTTAATAACTTGTAAGAAAAATTTTCGCACGCTGCAATATTTGAAAAACTGAAACCTTTTCTTTAAAATAGCTTAAAAACTTCAATTAACTTGATCATAAATACAAAAAAGAAACATTTAACCATCGTTTTCATAACTTTGCCAAACATTTCGGAATAAAAACTTCAAAAATATCGCGCACTTTCCAATTTGAAACCAGGCCACCGCTCCGAATCATTAAAAAACAATCTACGGCTCGTAACATCGAGTTCTCAACTTCGCGAAGAGCGTTAACAGTATCGTTTGCGCGGCTCGCCGGCGCGGAACGGATTTTCGAAAAATTTCGAAACAACTAGCAGGAAGTCCGTTAAGTAGGACTATAGAGTCGCGGAAAAAAGTCTTGTCTCCTAAAGAGCAGATCGATAAAGAGCAGAGCCGAGCGAGAAGAAATAATGGCGCGAGTTTTTCCCTTCCCTCCCCTTTCGGTCGGTCGAGTCGTTGAATTTCGATCGTCCCGAGCAGGCGGAAAGAGACTCGCGCGACTTTTCTTCGTTCGCGCGCTGCAAAACTGCTCGAAGCCGCAGAGCAGCGCGTCATTTTCTTAAGGACGGAGAAATAAGGGGGAAGAGAAAACACAGAGAGCACGCCGGAAGAAAAAGGAGAGATAAAAGCAGGGAGGGGGAGGTGGAATATAAGAAAGGATGGGGAAAATTTCGCCGGGACGAATAAAAGTGCAAGAGGGAGAGGCTGTCCTCGATGGAAGTAGCGAGTAAAAACATATGATAATAAAGCACCGGGGCAAGAGAGCGAGCGCGCCTCCTGATGGTGATGGCGCACTCTCTGGCGTAGCTCTTGCGAGCCCGAGCTCGAGCTCTTTCGCCCGGTATTTCTTGGCCGGGGCAAAACTTCCGGTCGAGTTGTAAATGCTGATTGCACTCCTAACCTCGCTCTCCCCCCCCCCCTTTTTCCTCTCTTCTTTCTATATATAAGCTTTTTCTTTATTTCTCTTTCGCTCAGTTTCTTAGCGGGTGTTCCGAGCTTTTTCCTCTATTCTCTTATCGTCTTCTTATGCTTTTTGTTCTTCAATTTCGTCTGCTTTTTCTTCGCGTGGGGAATGTGGGTGGGAAAAAAAGCGTCGCTTCGTAAATATTAAAATTTTTTCGCCGTTATGGGAAATGCAAAGAGGTTGGAGTATTTTAATTTAATATTTTCGAAATTAGTGGTGCATTATCGTTTTAAATTTAATATTTGACTGTTATAAACAAATACGAGTGAAGTTTGATATACTTCTCTACACAGCTGCTTTAAGTACGAAATAAATAATTAACTAATAAATTAATCAAACTTGATTTCGAGTAATGAAGTCATAAATAAATAATTTAACGTTAGCGCAGGTACTATTAATTACAATCTTTATTTACACAGCTGTTGTATCGGACGTTTTAAAAGCATTCAGATTAAATTTTCAAAATTCGTCGCTTATATGTATTTGCAGTAGCGCACGATGCATAAGTAATTAAACTTAAATATCATTGATTTAATTCATAAGAAAAAGATATAGAAACCAGAAAAAGGAAGAGACAGATTAAGAGAAATAGATAGGTCGATAAAGAAAGTAAGAAGAAGCGATAGAGAGTGAGAAACAGCTAGGCAGCGAGCAACTGAGAAAGAGCGAGAGAGAGAGAAGGAAGGAAAGAGAGAGTGACGAAGTAGAAGAAAAAAGAAGCGCCGGAGAAAGGCAAAGAATGGGGGATAGAAAGGGGTTAAAGCGAGAAGAATAGAAAGCGCGTTGGAAAAATAGAGCGCTCGGTCGGCGGGTCGTGGGTGGGGTGGGGGGCGGCTTAGCTGGGCATAAAAAGGAAATAAGACGAGAGTATAAGAAGAAACGGCCTTGAAAAAAGAAGCGCGCAGCCGGGGAGAGAGAGAGAAAAAAAGGGAGAAGAAGGAGGAGCCTCGGCGCAGAAAAGGAGGCGAAGAAAGGGGCATCGGCGGCGGGAAGGAAGTCGGCGAGACATCTCGTAGATTTTCCGCGTCTCGCGCGCTTCCGACTTCTACGTGAGTCTGTGTAGTACGTGCATGTGTATGTGTGTGTGTGCGTGTGTTGTGTCAAGCGCGAGCGCTGCAGAAGAAAGGCCGCCGCCAGTGCCACTTCGCCGTATATCACACGCGAAGATAAAACTTTGCTATTCATCGTTGAAAAGCGCGGCCGCGCGCGGTTAGCCGCCGCGTACGCGGCCTGGAAAATTTCCACCCGCCTAGTGCGCGGTCTAGCCGATATACGGGGACTGTATATAGGGGGATAGGTGCGGTAGGTGGGAAAGGAGCAGCGGGGGATGGAGATTTTAAATAGCGGTGACGGGTATGCTTTGGGGAGTAGCTCGCTTTTTACGAATTTTGCTTGGGGATGGCGCGATGCTTTCTTGGGGATGTGTTTTGGACATTTTTTCGAATTAAAGTGTCTTCTGGGTTGGTTTTCTGGTGTGTGATATATAGGAGGCTCGAATCTGCATATAATAAAGTGCGTTTTTTTTGCATTTTCTTGTAAAGAGGTCGGCTATTTTTGCCTGAAAAAAGTATCGATTACAAAAGGCACATCGCAAGTTTTTTTCGCTAAAGTAAAAGCGAAGCACGCATAAATATCGAAGATAAAAAAGCTCCACGGCTTCAAATCAATACAGAGCCGCGTTCCCTAAGCCGTTACTTTTTAAGCCCACTTTATTCCGATATTCCGTGCAAACGTCTTCGCAAAAGAGCGTCTCCTCAGCCTATATACCCAAGCTCGAGCTATAAGCGATTGCCGAAAGAAGATTTACAGTTCTCGGGCTCAACCGTCAGCCGCGTGCCACATTTTCCAGGCTACCTCCTGCAGTGTAAACGCGCGGGCTGAAACAAACGCAGCTGCCGTGTCGGGCGCCTAGAAAATAAAAGCCCTCTCGCGGCTCAGTCAATAACAGCGCGCGAACAATATAAAAAGTGCCGACAATGGAGCGTCGGCGGTGCCTATAACTCGCCGTTATTATTAGTCTCCGCGCGCGCGCTCGCAACAATATCCCCCCGGCGCAAAAGAATATCTCAGCTCGTATAAACAAAACGCGCACTCGCGAGCCGGTCAAATATTGTCTGCATATAGCCGCGCGCGCTCGGAGGCAGAATGAAGCGCGGGAGGGTGGGTAGGAGCATGAAATCGAGGCTCGTGCGCTCGCGTCTCCTCTTTCTTGAATAAAGCACGGTAAATCGAACGCTATCTGCGCGCCCATTTATACGCCGCGCGCGCGGCTTTTGTCTAGAGCAAGAGCGAGCGAGCGGAAAAGGGGGTTGGTCGAGCAATAAATACGTTATTAAAATTACCCGTGAGAGGGGGAGGGAAGGAGGAAGGGAGGCAGGGAGGGAGAGAGTCAAGCGGAGCGTTTTGCAGTTAATTTTCCGGTTATCTACGTAATAATCTCGCTTGCGTTGCCCCGCGCTACTAGCAAGCGCGCAAGCTCTCACGCTCTTTTTCCTGTTGCTGCGGGCTGGTCGTTAACCCTATGGATATAATGTAGAGGAGGAGGCGGCTGGTGTATTCTCTCTGCGACTCGATCGCTCGCTTTGTACGAAGGTGGCTTTATGCGTGGACGTGAGGGAGTAGGGAAGGGGAGGGGGGTTGAAAATTTGGTTTTGCCCGTGGATGATGATGTTGTGTTTGTTTCGAGCGTTTAATCAAAGTAATTGTAGTAGATAGTGGAATTAATAGTATAGTACTTTGTGGTTGATGAAGAAATTATTCTACGATTATTCTACCCTGTGATTTCGTGGTTGTAGCCTGTGCTAAGATTTTTAGTGAGATATATTATTTTGTACATTCTAGTCAGAATCGTTTTCGTAGTAGATTAACAAGCTCGTAAATTAAAAGAAATAGAAAGAAATTATAAATAAAAAGAAATTATTTGTTACACAATAAGTTTATAAAATCAAGAATATTTTTTTTCATGAATTGAAAATTATTTTGTTTATATTATTTGTTTTGTTGAGTTATTTATTATTAGTACTTTCATCCTTTTATAAAAAATTAATGTATAATTTATTGTTGGCAGTTTATTCGCCATCTGATTGGCTGAGAAGATGTATTTATTTATTTTTTTGTTAGTTTTTTTTTTGTCAATTATAACCATAGCTAACCAAACCTCGGCCGCGTAGCGGCCGCATGATCTAGTTTTCAATTATAAAAAAGTAGTGACCAATTAAATGTTTGAAGAACTCTGCTGTTAAGGAGATAATGGTCGAGTTTGGTAAGGCGAACCGGTCACCGTCTTGAAATATCATAAGTGTGAAAAATACTATTTTCCGCACGAGTAGTGATTGTAAGGCATGAGTAGCATTTATCAAAAAACATTTAAATAAGCATTATAAGTATTTTGTTGTAGATTCTGATTTACAAAACCGGGTATATTTTCATTAAATTTTTATCACCACTTATATATAACATTCTTAAATCATACAAATTTTGCTCAGCCTCAAGTATCAATCAGTAATTAAACCAAGCTCCTAACGAACGTAATCAGCCGTAGCACCGCAATGACTATTCTCTCTTAGCCGCGACATACAGCCCTCTTAATGAACTGTTCTGGCTTAATCCGCTGTAGACTGCCGTGGGAAGCGACAAATTGTTTCCGATAATCCAGGCAACACCAGCCTCTTCGCAAAATCTCTACATCCACCTCATTTTATTATTAAACGCTCTAAGCGTTTTACGGGCAGCCTTTGCTGCTGGATAAGGACCAATGAAAATCGAGAGACTCAAATGAGAGAGAGAGAGAGAGAGAGAGAGAGAGAGAGAGAGAGAGAGAGAGAGAGAGAGGAGGAAAGGTGCTAGTGAGACATTTTCCGGGTCACATCCTGATTTTAGTTGCACGAGAGATAAAGAGGAAGGGAGGAGACGAGGATCGGTAATAATGGCTTTATGATGGGACGTAAGCAGGGCGAGGATGGGCACAGCTTCTTGCAGGGCACGACAACTGCTCGGCTATGTCAGAGTTATAAAGTCTATTACACGTCTTATGGGCTCGATTTGCGAGTTGGAGGAGTACTTGCGATCGGTCTTTGGTTTCACAGAGGGAGAGAGAGAGAAAGAGCGATAAAGAGAGAGAGAGAGAGAGAGAGAGAGAGAGAATTTGAGGCTTGACGAGATGTGCCGGTGTGGTTCTGACTATTGGATGCTGGAATAGGGCTTAAAGGTAAGACTGACTCTTTGGTTATGAAATTTGATTTTGATTGTTGAACCGGGGGGGGGGGGTATAATGTGTTTGGTGAAAAATTTTAGTTTTTAAAATT
>UELX01006600.1:0-10517 GCA_900480035.1 Eupelmus urozonus | reverse complement strand
AAAATCTCTCCAGCGGGGAATCGAACCCCGGTCTCCCGCGTGACAGGCGGGGATACTGACCACTATACTACTGAAGATTCGTGACCATAGGAGATAAAATGATGATTTTGAAGTTGTATGTACGAATAGTATACCAAGACACTATTCTCTTATATAACTAATTTTTTAAAATAATTATAATAATATTTTTAATAAACAAATTTTATTTTTTTGAAATTTTGGTCGACTGTGCTAATTTATAATTTTTGTTCTGACAAAAATCAGGCTATTCTGGTAACAGAAAGTGGTTCATATACATACACATTCATATACATTTTATAAGATAAATTATTATTTTTTAAGTGAATATTATTTTATTTGTAAGATTGAATGTGAACTACGATAGGATTTATAATATTTTTTCTATTCATAAGTAATTTTTTATCTTTTTTTTTTCAAAAATGTTTCAAGATTTTCCTTGACTTTTGCATAATTATCTAATAAATACTGATATTTAGTAATCGCCTAAGAGGTTTTATGAACGTTTTTTACATATCTAATTTGTATGAGACTTTAATTATACAGTAGAAATGTTTACGTAAAATCTTGATAGACTAATTGCTCTAAATATAACATTGTGATAAGTTAATTTGAAATTACCTTTTTCTTTTAAAAATAACTCTTGAATTATTTGCCAAGATGATTTAAAAATACAATTATAATAGTGTATAATGTTTCTTAAACTGATTGAAAAATACAACCTTAAAAGCTCTATTTTTAGCGATGAGAATAATAGTTTTTTCCATGTAAATAAAATTACACCCAGCTTATTCGATTAATTTCAATTTGTACTAATTTAGAGTATAAAAATCCATGATGAAATAGTATCTAATTAATGCTGAAAGAGAACAAATTTGTGCATTAATAGTATAGGAACAACGAATGCAAAGTATGCACAGTCTTAATATCAATTTGGTATTGAAATTGGTGGTGGACCAATAACCCAATTTCTCCATGTAATGTCTTATGAAGTAGACAAAAATAAAACTAAAAATAGCGAAAAAGTGTATGCATACATAGATATATTAAAGCATGCGTTTAACGCAATACGTCAAATAACACAGATTAGTTTGTACAGACCGTGCGAGATAAGAGTGGGAGATCCCTGTAACATCGATCTATGGCAGCACTAAGTTTAAGTACAAAGAATCAGTATCGCGTAAATGTCAAGCAGCTCTAGTGCATAGCTCGATGTTACCATACCGAAAAAGGCGAAAATGAACTCAATAAATGAATTAGCCAATATCTCGGTAGTTCTAGCTTTCACTAATAGGACATTCTCATCTTCATGAGGAAGTGTGTCAAGTAAAACATCTTAAAAATTCCACAAGTTCCTTACTCATGATGTAAAGACTTTCAATCCCAGTATCTTTGTTGCAAACGGCTCATAATGCTCTATATCCCTGCGCCCTCTTTCTAATTTCTTACTTATATACGTATACCCACATCATAGGTTATTCATCTGAGCAGGCTGATTTAATGAATCCACGTAGTTAAAAAGGTGTTTTGAGGAATATTGTTATTGAGCAATTGTCAGAAGTAACATAATTTAAGATTGATTAAAATAAAAATATACATGCCATTAAAATGTATTTCTAAAATAGTCTGTTAAAATTAGACTTTTAATTAAAATTCAAAAATAAAATTTTCGCTGGATTAGGCTACTAAAAAATCTTTTTAAGCTTTTGGACTTATGTAAACAGTATACTTGGGATCGTCAGTAAAGCTTGGAGTAAGCGAGGTGTGCGAGTAAATCGTTAGCACGCGAAAGCGTCACGCCGAGGGTGCGACTTCTCCTCAGAGGCCATTGTCTTTCAAGGGCTGTACTAATGTTGGTTTATTGTTACCTTATGCCCACTGGCCAAAGCTGAGCGGCCCTCGCACGTCTTACATATTTAAGCTGCACGCCCTATTAGTAAAGTCTTGGCTTTTTTCAACGAAAAGAGCCTTTTTGCGTTTCTTGAAGTTCTTTTGCGCCCGACGTGTTATCTTTGTATTCGTGCACGCTTCACTCCTTTTTCAGTGTTAAAGATTTCGCTTGATGCTCTGTCGTACGTTAAAGTTATTAATTTAGAGTGATTTTTAAAAAAAATTATTTTTTATTACCGCAAAAGATTCTACTTTTTCATAAACGTTACAGTAATAAAATTAATTCATATTTCTATACTTTTTGTAACTCATTAATAACAACTTCATTCTTTGAATATCAAGTAGTATTTTGAAACTCTATTGTAAAAAAGTTTTATTATTTCTATAGAAAATTTACGTTATTAATTGAAACTTTGCTCTTTAATTAAATTTTAATTTCGGTGAATTTTTATTATTCACGATTATGCGATAAAAATAATCGACAAAACAAGAGGGTGAAAAGAGTAAGGATGAGCTCTGCGCCAGTACACGAAAACATTAAAAACACCCAATTAACTTTGACTAATTAACTGCGCTAAGATAAATAAGTTTTACTGTCGAGGCCCTTCCACGTTCTGTTTATAAATGCAAAAGAGTTGGAAAATAATCTCGTTCTCAAATGAGAACAAGTATGTAACTACGAGAAAGAAAAATTGACGGAGATGAAAAATAAAAAGCAAGTGAAATAGCAAGGTGGTAAAACTTGGAAACTAAAGGTTTTTGTGAATTAATATAATTAAATATGCATTATAAAATAAATATACATTAATTAAATATACTTGTTTTACATGGTACATTTTACTATTTGAAGCTAATATTAATAGTGTACATATTAATTCTGTTCATTTATTCATTTTCGAATATTGATATTTTTCAATGATTACTTGTAGTGAAATTAAGTAACGTGGGAAAAAAGTAATTTTGTTTTCATTTTTACGAAGACGTTTGAGTTTTGAAATAAAAAGATTTTTCAAGTTACAATTTTGTAAAAAATAAATAGGTATTTGTTGCGCTCATAAATTTAAAATTATATAAAGTAGAATCTGGAGACAATTAAAAATCTAAAGCAATGGGTTGCGATTTTACAAGAAACGGAGAGGATGGCCAGGTTTCTAAGCTGGCAGGTTTCACGGATTGGAGTTCGTTAAACTTTTCGTCGTTTCATTATTCGCAGACGGCGCGCGTTTCTAACGACTCTCACGGGACATCGTCGCCACTTCTCTGCGAAGCGCGTCTTCTAGTCTCGTGCTCCGGTAGGCCGATTATGCAGGGAGCCAAAGGGTTGCGTATTCAAACTTCGCATCTTCTTTTTTTATCTAACTACCTTGACTAATTCACCGCTCAATCGTATTTTTATAGTTAAACTAGATTAAAATTTATACCAAGTCAATTTTTTTCTTGTAACATAAGTTTTGACCATTGTTCCTAATTTTCAAATATTTTAAACTTAAATTAATGGGTGTTAAATAAAATAAATTTGCTACATACACTGTGTAAAATATTTATTTCAAAGATGTCGTGGACAAAGTTCGCTGGAGCTTGATTGAGATATTCGATATCTCAAGATAATTTGGAAAAAAGAAATTACAATTTTTATATCGCGTATACCATTTCTTTCATTTTTTTAATTTGTTAGAATTAGTGGAGAGAACAGGGTTATACTCGAACCTTTTTGCGTGAGTGAATCGCAGTTTACACAAAGTAACAGTTCGTGGTGAGATGCAAGTTCTATTAATTGAGAACATTAAAAACATTAAACTTTGGCTTTATTTGTTTAAATATATCACAAATCGACTAGTTTTAATCACTAGATAATGCTTTCTAATGTAATATAATACTATTTTTTCGAAATTTCTAGAAATTTCACTGGTCATTTCTTTTTTATTAAAAAGTTGATTTTAGATAAATTTAAAAGTCTTAAGAAACACACAAATGTTTTGGAAACTTTGACATTTAACTTACTACCACCTTAAATATATTTCTATTACATTCTTTATTCATCTACTAATTATGACAAACTTCATATTTTCAAACTTTGTTTTCCAATTTTATATATAAGCAATGATAAATTACAAAGATTTTCCATATCTTAAATAATACTCCTTATTTTAATAATACAATGAATAAAATCTAAGCTTTTTTTTTAAAGATAATTCAATTAATTGCAGGTTTTTATCTTGTGGTCGTTTGAAAGTTTTCTTAAGTATAAAAGAGCTTTTGAATGTTATTTCTCATTTCAGAATAAAAGAATACAATTTTCAAGTACTTTTTTCTAGACACTTTTTTAGAGATTAAACTTTAAAAATCGAAATTTTAATATAGATGTATGAGCCAACAAGATTTTTAGACCTTTTTTTATTGTAAAAATATGTTATTTCGAGATAATATGGAAGTTAAAAAAACTTATACTATAATAAAAAAAAAAAAAAAAAAAAAAAAATTGAATGAAACGATAAATTTAACATAAACTGTAGAAGTAAATTTTAGTTACAAAGTGAACTTATCTCTTTTATTTTGATTAACTATATTTTTAAGCGAAAAGATTTTTTTTAAAAGAATACTTAATACTTATTTCTCGTAAAATTTAACTTAATTAGTGAAAGCAATTTCAAAAAAAAAAACAAAAAATGAAAAAAAAATGTTTGGAATGAATCATGCATAAAAGTAAACATATAAATAAATAAATGAAAATAGCGATTTGAGCAGTGGGCAGCTGCGTGTAGTTATGTATAGAAATATTAGCAAAGTATAGCCCGATGAGTATAAAAGCTGGGAAGGTTGGCGCTTGCGCTTTGGCGTGCTCCTGGTGGGGGGCTAGAAGTGTGTGTCGGTGCGGTGCCTCGTGGGGCGCGGGGAGGAAGCGCGGCACGAGTAGGAAGGAGCACGGGAGAGAGAGAGAGAGAGAGCAGGAATAGGTACGTGTACGTTCATACTTCGTACACACGTACTGAGCGGGAGGTACGAGCTGGTTCGAGATTCGATGGACTAGTGGCTAGTAGCTAGCTCTCCAAGTGTAAGCATAAGTCGCCGAGAGGGCCGCGAGTTAGTCGCGCATATATCAGAGGATCTGCGCCTCGCAAAGAGCTCAGAGAGCAGCGAGCCAGAGCACAGCGGCAACTGCCACTGCCAGTCTTTATTCATCCTCGCGGATTACGGCTCGCCGGCATTATTCTATCAGTTTAACGTCGAATTGCAACCTAGCGACAACTCTTGCAACATCCCTCGACGTTAAAACGGTGCACCTCAGCTCCAGCTAACTGAATAAATTGCTCCGTCAAATTAGCAGCGCATTCGTAAGGTACGTAACTATATTTATTTTATCAATTACGCCCTGACAAGCTCCCCTTTTCATTTTCCAACTACTTGGGATTTTGCCAGTTTAACTCTGTTTACTCCTCACCTTATTTCCGTATCATCATTTGTTTCCAAACACTCGTCCTGCACTGACACAGTCCTTATACATCTATATCTCTCTCTCTATCTCTCTCTCTGTGTCTATAGATGTGTACCTACGCACATATATCAACATACACGTATATATATATATATGTACATAGAAAAATCTTGTATATATGTATATATAGAGTTATATATTTAGAATATACAAGGTTTTTCTTAACAATTAAAATACGGTTCATTTAGCTATTTGACAACAAGATTTACTGTATATAATCGAATCTATTATATCGAGATGACGTAGATAAAGTTTTTTAAAATTTCAAATTACGAAGGACGAAAGAAAAGGTTTTAAAGTTTAGTTAGTGAACCACGGTGCAAATATATTAAACCGGATGAAACTGCTCGCTTTCGTCGGTTCTAATCAACTGAGCTCATTTAAAGATTGTAATTTTAAATTAGGATATACTTAAGGAACATCAATATATACAAGCTTTACAGTAACGTAATGCGGTATTAACGAAGGTTTCAACTGTTCTAGATAAGCGATAAACCACCATATATTTCTTAGAAAACTGAATTTATTACATTTCAAATAAAAGTAATTTTCCATTGCTCGTGAAAGAAAAAGAATGAAACTCGGCTCTTCCTTGTTCTGGTTACAGAGGTCGATGCACGTGACAGTTTTTACACTAGACTCGTGAATGTATATTTATTAAATTTAGCATTCCTATTCTCGATGTATGTATTCCTGGTGATTGAAACAAGTTGACGATTTGATCTTTTTTTACCGCTGATCATAATTACAAATTTTCCGTTTCATTTTTCTTGCTGCATTGAAATAAGTAATTTGCATTACTGAATATATTTTAAGCATTATATTTAATTATTTTAAAAAGTATTATGTTCCGTAAAGTAAAAAATGATATTTATTCATTACTTGTTGAAATAAAAACTTTATTAATACTTGTAATTATTTTAACATTAAGAATAATTCTTTTATCAAAATTTAATAAAACAAAAACTTCCAATAAAGTTTTATACAAATTTAAAAAAAAAAAAAAAAAAAAAAGTTCATCTTTTTTCGAACGGTTGCTTCATTCAAATAAGTATTGCAATACGAGTCTCATTGCTAAAACCCGGAAATAACCTGAAGTTCATTGAATGAACTATAAGAATGCTAATACGCGGCTGCGAGAAATAAGCGTTGAAGACTTGTAGGAAATGATTAATGTATAAGCCATAATATGAAAATAATTAATAAAAAATAATTAATCGACTTTGAGAAAATGCATTAAAGAAATATATTTCAGTATGCACGTGAATCATGCAGATATATATTTATGCAGATTGTATTAATACACAATTTATATTTGATATCACGTGTTATTACAATAAAGTAATCATATTACTCAATATTGATTAATTAATAATCATTATCTTGCACGCGGAAAAAAAGGAAGCAAACGAGTATAATGCGTGCTATTCGATTAAAAGTGTATCTCTCGTATTTTTATCGCATCTGACTAAATATTCTTATCTGCTTTTGTTATAAATATTATTTTTTATTTTATTGGCGCTTATAATGCAGAAAAAAAAAAATAAAAAAAAGCAACTGATGCGAAAGCAAAAGCGTGTTGCGAATGCAAGGAGAATAAGTACACGTGTTTAGCTTATAGAAGGGGGGAGCGGCAGTTCTCGGTGGTTCAGGTGGCGCGAGTCGGACGGTGCTCTGCAATTGGTCGGGACCATCTCAGCTGACAGTGGTAACTGCCCGGAGCGCGCGGCTGAACACTCAACTGACTGACGGCATTGTAGCGTAGCACGCACGCGCGCACACTGGCTCACATTTGTCTTCATGTATACAGCTCTGCGCGCACCTACACACGCATACTTTTATTCCCGTGCGCTGCTGCTTCCTCGGTAATGCCTGAACTTTGCTCTTCTTACTTCCTCTGCATGCGCGAATTCATTTATCTTCCTTTCTTTTCGCGTTTGATTTTCTTTTTTAAATTTTATGTTGCTCCTTTCTTGTTTGGTATTATCCTTATATTTGTTACAAAATATTTCAACCAGCTGACAAAATATCAAAATTTTATTATTCAAAAAAAGATAGGAATTTTTTATATTGGATTATTTCTCGAATTAAAAAATGTAATTAATGTATTAATTTTTATGATTGAAATAGCCACAATATTTTTATCGTAATATAATTTTTATGTCTTTATACTATATTTAAATATAAATTATTATAAGGTAAACCGGGGAAAGACACCGTACTTAAGGGAAAATTAGAAGCTATCAAACATATATATATATATAAATTTTTGTATCGCTTTAATTAGTTAACAATTAATAACAATAAAAAAAATGACGACATCTAAAAGTGGTGATCTCAGAAAAGATGCCACATAGTATCGAAAAAAATTAATTATAGCAACAAACTTAAGAATAACAAAAAAATGACGCGTTTTTTTTGAGTAACGATAAGTATTATAATTCAATACACTATTTTCACAACAAAAAAAATAGTTAAGATGCCTGTTATGCAAAATATATATAGATATACTAAATACATTCCCTACTGAAAAAAGTCAGATAAGATCGCACCTGATTTCACATCTGAGATGCCGTGCCAAAATCGCAGGTGAAATCTCATCTGATTTCTCGTCTGATTTCTCACTTATCATTTCACAAGAAAAAAACTAAGATTAATTTCATAAATTTTCTAGAATTAACTTTTTATTCAGTTTTTCTTTATATATAAATCGACAGCTGAAGAATCCGATGAGATCTCATCTGATTTTTCATCTGAAATGCCGTGCCAAAATCGTAAGTGAGATCTCAGCTGACTTTTTTTAGTAGGGTTGTAGCATCTTGCTCCAACATTCTAAAAAAAAAAAGAAATAAAGGTATAGATGAAAAAATTATTATTTTTACATTTCAAAAACGATACTGCCACAAATTGTTTATTGCTACTTATTATTTATGCACAAAATTTCTCAGCAATTCAAAAAAAGGAGACTCAAAAACAGAGGTTAAACATACTGAAAATTTTATATCGACAGCAATTAGTTTCATTTTTCTTTTAATTTGCCATGAAAATCAAGTCAAGATAAAACAATACTTTGACCACATAATAAGCTAATCATAATGAGTTTTAAAATCAAACTCCCATTGCCGTTTCTATGCAAGCATAGAAAATATAGCCAAGTGGCGTCTTCCCCCGGTTTACCTTACGCATACTTTTTACGAATTTCTTATGAATAACTGTAATGCAAGTATAACTTAATTATTAAATTCGTAAATATTTCTTGACGGTAACATTTAACAGTTCATTGCGTTATGTGGCTAATAAATAAGCTGAAAAAATTTTATCAAGACAAAAAAATGTGAGATTTTTATACTACCTATTACTAGTAAAAATTAGATAAGAATCCAATAATTTCCCAAAATTGTTAAAAATTTGATGGAATAATTTTATTTTTTTTAAATTAAGAAACATCTAAATAATTTTTTTAAAAGTAAAAACTAAGCAAGTATGAGTCTCCTTGTTGTATATTGAAACATGTAAAAAAACTTATTGTCTTTGATAATATATAACTGAAATGAACTTTGGTTTTTGAAATTACTTATTCACTTCCATAGGCATTTTTGAATCTTAGTCATTTCAATGAGGTAGAATTTGCAAATTCGTGCCAAATGAAAATTGATTAAATGAGCTCAGTGAATTTCAATGAATGTACAACTCGGAAACTTATTCTACTTAAGAATGCTAACAAAATGACTCAGCACAATAACAATGAAATATTAAAAAAGATTATAGATTTTAAGAATTTTAATAACAAATATTCTATATACAATTACTTTCTTATAGAGATTTGCAGAATGCGCAAAGTATATTAATCTTTTTTTTGATCCGTTGAAACCTCACTGTTATTAACAAACCCAGGAACTTACCATTAGTTTTCTCTTTGCATTTTTGGTCGCAATCGCAATTTCCGAATTGTATGAACATGAAATTAAAATGAGTTCTTGTAATTGTCGCTAAAAAGAGAACTTCGCTGTAAAAGTTGTATTAAACATTAATATGATTAATATTATCAAGTCAATATTTTAATAATTTGTTATAATAAAAAATAATGTTTTTAAAGATTCTGTGAAATTATGTTATTTGACTAATCATTATCTTACTTAAAAATTTTCTTTAATTTGATTTGTGCAGAATTAACATACTTGTTAATCTTGTTTGATAAAATAAAGAAGTTATACATAATTCAGATTTTATTTGATTTTGTTCAAACATCAAAAAAAAGTTTTATTTTACTTTTTAACAGTGGCATTTGTAAGGCTACAAGGAGTTTTGTGTAAATAAATATATATTTATAAGAAATATATTATACGTTGAGTACGTACGAATGAGTGACATTCAACGATGCTAAAAATATTTAATTGCTGATAATTTTAAGTACAAAGTATTGTGATGTGAGACAAAAATAAATACACATTTATTTATACATCAGAAAATTTTAAATTTGAAAATTTGAAAATTTTATTTATTAATAAAATTCTTAGATATGATAATTTTTTTTAGTGATTTATTTTTAGCATGCTAAGTTATTTGCCAAGCATTCTAAATTGTATAACTTTTAAAGTATGTTAATTTGGTTCATTTCACTTGCATATAATTTTTATTATCATTTTGACATGTTTCAGTAAAAAAACAATGTTAACTCATAATGCTATTGCTTAATTTTTACTTTTAAAAAAGTTATTTAGACAGATTTCTAAGTTTTTTTAAAATGACATTTTCAGTCATATTTTTAACAATTTTGGGATATTGGATTCTTTCATTCATTCAACTATTGGATTCTTATCTAACTTTTACTAGAAATAGTATTTTTTAGTAGTAACCCCTCATTAAAAAAGTGATGACGGAACAGTGAAGCCAGGATAAAACGTTTGTGATTGGCGAATTCTGTTGAGATAAAGAACGCATATGGTTGATGTCGATAATATAACCATGCTTCAAGCTGAATCTGATGATTGGTTCAATCTTTGTTGCGTGAATGTGAATGAAATGAAACGTAACGACTACATGCCGTATTTTTCATTGTTTTTAAAAACATAGCGCGTCGAAGTTATATCTAATGTTTTACTTAATAGATAATTAA
>UELX01006599.1:0-10518 GCA_900480035.1 Eupelmus urozonus | reverse complement strand
AAGTTCGTTCCGTACGATTTGTCATGTGGGAAGTGTCCTCATTTCTGCACAGCTCTTGAACGTGCAGGAAAATACATAGCGTGCGGGAAGTTTTACTTCCCGCACGCCATGTATTTTCCCGCACGGCTCTTAAACGCGTGGGAAGTTTTACTTCCCGCACGCCACTCATTTTCCTGCACGTTCAAGAGCTGTGCAGAAAAAAGGACACTTCCCACATGACAAATCGTACGGAACGAACTTCCCACACCTTGTATGAAAAAATAATGTACATACGTAACAAACTCGCTTCGCTCGGGCGACAAACTACACCCGTACGGGAATCACCTACTTCCCGCACTAGTTACGTAATGTATTATTTACGGGTTCTTACAATGTGTAAATTATAGTTTAGACAAGTCTTTAGTACACTTTTTATTTATTTATTTATTATTATTTTTTGTGTTTTTAATATCTTATGTTCCTCAAATTTTAAACAACTTTAAACAAGCATAACTTTGGCCCTAGCTATTAATTTTTTAATTTAAAAACAAGTTAAAGCTTGCTTTCTCTAATTTTATTTAATTTATGGGAAATTTACCAAGTATTTATTTAGACTGAAATATTCCCATTGTAAGTAGAATTAGACTTTAATGGGTGCTCATAAATCAAGTATTCCGAAACGTTAAACCATACAGCGGCGTCTTGTTCATTTTATGATAAAAACATATCCCAGTTTTATCAAGATTTGTGACCAGGATCTCAGGTGGTCTCCCGATTAGAGTTGAATAACTTGTATTTCGAAAACAAGATCCTATTAGAATGAATTACAGTGAGATGCTGGGCTTCATTTTTAAGCATAAGAAAACATTGCTTTATCAAAATAATTTTCTTGGACGTGTGCCAGTCTTCTTGTCTTGAACTCATCTCTTAATACTTGTAGATACCCCTTATAAAGATAAACACGTTTCAGATTTTTCAAAAGACAATTATTTTATGAGAAATCTGAATGATATAAATAATAAAAAATAATGATATAAGAACGCTGCAGTATTAAGTAAGAAAAAGATTGATACATAGTTTTCCTTATACATTTTTCTCGCGTTATCTATAAAATATTACGTCAATTTAAATGTCTTCTGGTATTTTACAATGTAAGCATAACAGAGGTCAACATAAACACACGACACACGACACACGCACAATCAAGAAAACAGCGATAAAAAGTAATTGGCACGACCGATAAAAAAAAAAAAAGAATCTACAGAAAAACGAAACTCACCCTATGGCCTCGCTGAGTCGATTCTGTCTGACGAGATAGACCGGCGACTCTGGGACGAAGATGAACGAGGCCAGGAAGAGAATCGGGAACATGAGGGAGAAAACGCCAAACATGGTGTAAGGCATGTATGCTCCGGCCGTGAAGGCCAGCAGAATCCCAATATTGATGGCGAAAATAAGCAGACTGCCGAGCGAACCCCTGACCTCCTCGCTGGCGATTTCGCTCACATAAAGCGAGACGATGAACAGAGCCGTGGCTCCACTGACGCCACCGATGAAACGAGCAACATAGAGATACTCGTGACTAGTGGCGAAGATCACTATGAGCCAGTAGGCGACCATAGGCACGCTGGCGGCGTAGCCGAAGCCCTTGCGGCCCAGTCGCTCGACCAGAGTGCCGGCGAAAGGGATGATGCAGAATCCACCGAGGCAGAGCAGACCGCCGAGCCAGGAGGCACCGTCGTCGCTCATGGGCGAGTCGCCGACCGGGCTGTTGGCGCTTTGCAGCAGCGGAATCATCGGCGACGGCCAGCCGCATATTATGCCGTATGATAGGGCCGCTAGGTTCACTGCAATTTTACGTTTATAGTTATTGTCTTTTTTTTTCTTTTATGTGGTGATATTATTATTAGTTTTCGTTTAGTTTTTTCAATTTTTTCCATTACTTCTTGAAAATCCAGAGTGCTCTGTTTTTGTTGAATTTTATGGATTAATAAAATTATTGAAATTAAATATGGATATTTTTAATTAAAAAATTTTAAATTGATGATAGCTTAGGAATTTTTCAGTTATCACATCAACATATTACATCTTCTTGTCGTTATAAAATTACTTGGAAAACAAAACAGCTTATAAAGCAAATGAAGCATTAATTAGTATAGTAATATATCTCGTTTAATTTATGATAAGAAGTCACAATAATTTATAACTTAAATTTTTTTTTAACATTATTCTAAGCATTCTGAAAACTCCATTTTTCTTAACGAATTTATTATCTTTATAAATTACAAAATACACGTCTAAGTTTTGTTTTATAAATAAAAGAATTATTAATATACGATCTAAAAAATATAAATAATTACTACCAAAATCAGTTTCAATATATTAGAAAATCCTATTTTGAAGTCTTTACCTTACTTCATTAATAAATAAACTATCTTAATATTGGGCAGAGTTTATCCATTATAACAAATAAGATGTTAATTTTATTCAAAAATATTCGTTTTTAGTATTATAAAAGTACCTTTTTAATTTAAAATTGCATGTACATGATTTGAAAAGTTTGAATTGTGAAAAATTATTTACGTTAAGTTGAACTAGTTTATAAAATATATACTGTTTAATTTTGAGAGAAGAGGTTACAGAAAAAATTTTATACAGAGTTTCTTTTTATTAAATTTTCAAGGAGGGCTAGAGTGCCCAGGTAAGAGATTTTTAATGAGGCTTTGAGAATCGATTTCTGATACCTAAATATGAAGACCAGTGCCCATAATTCCGTTAAATAGGCCTTCCTTTTCAACTAACAGATTATTTAATCTTAAATATATGATGTTTTTTAAAACAATATTTCCTTTATCGACAATAATATTCTAAGTACTTGTGTTATAAAAATAAATAATAATATTGGTGTAAATAGCTTCAAAGCTTTGATTTATAAAATATTGATTCTTTTTGAAGTTATAAGCTATTAAAGTTAGCATAAGGGTTACTAAAGATCTCCCAAAATAATTTTTAATATATAAGCTTATGCTATGTTTTATCAATTATAATTTTAAAGAATCAAAACTATATAGAAGCACTTTGCATCTAATTCTATTAGACATTTCTCTCTTATGTTTTAGATTAAATAATTTATACTCCGAAAATAAAGACCAATTTGACGGAAATATGGATACTGGTTTTCATTTTTAGGTGTCAAAAATCGGTCTATAAAGCCTCGCTGAAATCCCTTTCACGCAAATAAAAAATTCAAAGTATTAATTGCTTCCGTTCATGTACTGATTTATTTATATCTTACTGATATGATAACTAGAATAAAACTAAAACTATTATGCACAACTCGATAAAATATTCATAATAAATAGAATTTGTTTAAACCCACCAATAATCGTGGCCACAAACTGACGAAATTTTCCATCATCGCTGGGCCCCTGCTTCATCTCGTTCATGCTTGCAGATTATCAAGAGCGAAAGAATTCACGTCAACGTCATGGACGAAATTACGAAACGAATGCTCGCAAGCACATAGATTTTCAAGCGCAAGCGATGCGAGCGGAATAGTTTGCACTGTTATCGTGAAAGAGGCGGAGATGCACGACTACGCGGGAGCTCTTCGTGTTATACGCTTGAGCCGCGCTCCGGAGAGATTCTGTGATCGGCTGCATCCTCTAGTTTTCATTATATAGCGATCGACAAGTTTCGTCTCAAAGAAAAGGAGCGCGCGGAGATGAAATTTCTTATCAATTGCCACGTGAATGAGAGATTTGCTCTAATCAAACGCCGTCATCCTCGCGACATTTTTACATTATTTTCCTTCGCTTTAAGGCTCTGTTTGTACGTTCCTTATTACGTTTTTT
Organism: Eupelmus urozonus; assembly: GCA_900480035.1. Taxonomy (NCBI): domain Eukaryota; kingdom Metazoa; phylum Arthropoda; class Insecta; order Hymenoptera; family Eupelmidae; genus Eupelmus; species Eupelmus urozonus. The sequence continues at coordinate 6,685 of UELX01006599.1, read as the reverse complement.
GCGACAGGTTACCAAAATTTTCTTCATTATTGACTTTACGCTCACGACGACAACTGTTTGCTTCCGTACATAAAGTTTCGGAATAAAAGCAAACTCTTTTGACTTGGTTAACGTAAAGGTAGTTTCAATAAGAAGGCAAAAATGATGATATATACTTTTTTAGAGTGTTAGAGTAAAAATTTCATAGTATAACATTTTAAAAATATTCCAAGGTGTAAAAGATTTAAAAGTATTAATTTTACACCATTATTTTTTATTTTTAATGAATAAAATGCATTATCTAATGAGTGTTAATAATGTAATTAGTTAGTTATCTTTAGTAAAGTAAAATAAACATATAGTGTGCATGAATTTTGTTTAAAGAATAATATTAAAATGTCTTGGCTAAACAAAATTGAGCACAGACTAAGTGTTCAATTTAACATGTTAGCAGATTCACATTGCCCTTTCTAAATTTATTGCACAAAGTCAAATTTTCGTTCACTCAAAGAATAAATACACTCAAAAAAATCTTGGGAAGTGCAACATATTAATTTGTTATATTTACCATTTTACTTTGTTATCCAGGACCTAACGAATTAATTGGTAAAGGCTCCAAGTATATTTTGTTAAAAAATCTCGTGTTTAAAACCAAGTTAAGTTAGGTAATTACAAAGTACTTTGTAATTGTTACAATTTTTTTTCATTAAAAGTTTTTTTTTTATTAAAAAAAGTTTACAAAGTCGAATAGTTGTCAATACAACACTACCCTTGTAGATATAACAAAAAACTTTGTAGGAGCAACTAGTTATATTTTAACCAAGTGCTGCTTTGTTAGATTCACCAAGCACTGTTTTGAGTGTATTATTAATTGTATAATAAGTGTTAACAAATAGTTTTTATAGTTAAGAATATCGTCGATTTCTACTTAATGTGTATCTATAACATATATTATGAGATTATAAAGTCGGCTGATGTTTCATAAAGTCATTAGTGCGCACACGAGTATTCAGATTTGATAAGGCATTTTTATTGATTGAAATAAATCAGTTTACTTATAAGAATTTTTAATTTTTTAAAGATAATAAATAAATTTTATAATTATTTTTTTTTTTGTTACAAAAATATTGTTTTTTTTTCATAATGCTGCTATCATTTTCAATTAATAAAACCACACAAAGATTTTTGTAATTAAATCAATATTTATTTCAATATCGAAGAATATTTTTGTGTATAAAATAAGATTTATAAGTATAGTTATATAATTAAGATTTGCATTATACAATAATTACTTTAAAAATTATATTAAAACATTTAGCAAATTGCTTACACTAGTCTATATAGCTATACTCAACTATACTAGGTATACATATTTTAAGATTAAAAATTGTTTTAATCACTCTTTATTTATTGTTTTTTAAATGTGGAATAAAATATTTCATATGTAACACCATTATTTGTTAATAATTTGTTAATATAAAATCAATTAGCATTTCTTATCCATACATTTGTAGTTAACGGTTGTAAATCTTTTTCATCGAGAAATGTTTCACTGCGCTTCCAATGTCAATGGACTGAAATAAAGCTGCAAGCGCCAACATCAAGTGAAGAAGGCATTGCTTTTCAAACACTATGCTAAGTAGATAATTTACGTCAGTGCATACATAGCTTATAAAATTGATTTTTACATTTTATATATAGTGCTTGCAATTACGATAATAGTATTTGATATTCATAATTTCTTTAGTTAAAACGGTAAAGGCTACTATTTTATCAATATCCATTAAAAAGTTTATAGATAAATAATTTGAATAAGAATTTTTTATTATGAAGATGTTTAAATTAAATAATTTATTAAGTTCGTCATTAAAATAAGAAGAAATTCGTTTTAATTGTGAAGTTTTATTTATTACACTATTTTAATTAATTTTTATCTCAAAATGTGTATTTAAATTCATAAATATAAAGATAAGTAGCTTAAATAAATAAATTTTACTATAATTTTTTTTACTTAAACATAACGCATTATTAAAAAAAATAATATAATAATTAATTTACAATTTATCTAATAAATATTTCTAAGTCTTATTAGTTAATAATTCCGTGAGCATAAGTACGAACAATTTATAAATGCGGATCATTTCTTCAGACATGAAAGCTTATTCATGCCATTGAGGGATATGGAAATAATTTATGATTGCAAAGTACTCTTGGTTGTTTGCCAATAGAATATCAGTGATACCATTGAAACTATATTGTCTACTTCTACGTCATCACCGATTCACCAATTATCTGATTTATATCGAGATATTCACGTGACTTATACAAAAGGTGTCATGCATTGCCAATATTAGACCGTCTATTATTAACCATCATTATACAATCTTTGCCTTTATCCATAAATAGTAGAAAGTTTAAAGGTGAGAAATTGAGGGAAAACATATTGTAAAATTTTGTAGAATAGATCACACCAATTCACTCCACTGAGAAAAAAATCGGATGAACCCATAACTTAAAAATTCCAAACTAAATGTGATCGATCAACTCAATCATGATCCTAATCAACCTAAAGGTAGCTTATTTAGGACATTCAAAGATAGGTAGTCTGCACTATGAGGCCCCCTCCCACAGGAGCACTGCGGTTCCACTCTGAGCCCCTTAGAGTCGAAAAATGCTTGCGTCCCAACATCATGACCCGACTTCCCGGTCCTCCTTGCGATCCTCACATTGATCCACAAGCTCATCCGCCCAAATACCAATATGCGATACCAATTTGTAGTGGTACCCAAAAGAATTTAATCAAAATGTATCGAAGGCAGTAGATAAGCGTTGGGGTTTTTAGCTCACTATAAACTAGAACCTAGAGAGGGAGCTATCAGCTCACTGAGCTAAAAGACTCATAGGGCTCTCTCAGCTCACTGTAAACTATAGAGCCCAGCGATGGAGCTATCAGCTCACTGAGCTAAAAGTCTCATAGGGCTCATGGGGCTAAAAGTTTCAAAATAATTTTTTTTTAAATAAATTAAATAATAATTTATGGGTAAGATTTTAACCCTTAACTTTTTGCTTGTGACGCTGAAATTCTACCATCTGAGCTATTGTTCGTTATACTTTTATATATCAGTTATATGCAACATGAAGATAATTTTTTTTAAATTGATTATTCTACGTTTAAATAATTTTGGGCCTGAAAAGAGCCGATTATTTGATGGTTCTGAAAAGGACCGATTGTTTTGGTTGTCCTTAAAAGGGCCGACTGATTGAATAGCCCTGAAAAGGGCCGTTACTCGCTGTCAACTCCATCGCTTTACGAGAGCCTGTGCCGGACTTTTTCGCACAAGCGCAAGCGCTTCCTGATAAATGTTATTTAAGGCGAAAAATCCTCCGAAAAATTGCCTTCCTCCTCCTTCTCAGGCACCAACAGAGTGTCACCGATAGTTGTTATTTCAGGTGACACGAGGTCGATCACTTCGACTTCCATCGATCAGACGACCGGGCGCGGTGTTGGAGGTTTATCCGGTAATGGAAAAGTAGGTTCCGGAAAGATTATTAAGTCCTCCATTGGTACAGAGACGTGTTTTCCTTCGACAGGTGAAAGAGCAGCAACAGTGATAATGTTCGCTTCGGTGTGAGTGGCAGCTAAGCAAAATCGTTGTTGAGCTCGTCAACTATACCAAGGCGCAGCTTTTCCAAATCCTGAACGTCCAAAGATTATATATTCTCCATTGCGCTCGCTTAACCCACAAACCCTAAACCCATAAACCCTAAACCCGAAACCCATGAAGCCTAAATTTGAACCAAATGTTTCTCATAGCTCCGATTTACTAGTGACGATTCTCAAAGTCAATGCTTTGAGAGTAGATTACAATATCACTTCTGGAGCTAATGATATAAATGGTCAATGGGTCCACGCTATTTACGAATTTTTTTCCTGCTGTACCACCTGGATATAAAATAATCAAAGTTCCTTCACAAGTCCTTTACTTTCCAATCAACGCCAAGCACTATTAAACCACTTGCAAGTACAAACAGTCGATCAAGACGGAGGTTTGGTTGATTTTTGAGGAGAAGTCATAATGATCAGGTTGCATCTCAAGTAGACGTGATGAAGATTGTTTTGACCTTTGGGTAGCAAAAATTATATAAGTAGAGAAACATGGACACCGCCCGCAGTCATCGACGATCAATCAAAGCGCTAACACGTCGAAACATAAAATTTCTAAAAAGTTTAGGCTTAAGAGTCGTCCTTGTTGGAAAATAAATTGCATATTTCTTTGTTGTTTATAACTAAATGGAAGAAATTCTTAGCATACAGTCGGCAATAGCATTTGACAAGTTCGCGGTAAATTGAAAAAATCATGCACATCAATGGTATACATCGACATTCAACAATAGCGATGAAATACGTAAGTACATCCATTCAACATCAAGATTTGTGTCTACTACCATCGCGGAGCTCGCTGCACGTATATGCGGTCGATTCTCTAAATCTTACAGCGGTGCAGTTTAAAATACAAAGTTCGTCAAAAACGCGATCTGTTACTTGTTTAAAGAAATTGAATGGTCACAATCTAATTTTTTAGCTAATTTATAATATGTACACTTGCCGGAAATTGATTTGGTCCCGATCATGTAGATTAACGACGATGTCACAAATTAATATCATGATGTAAACATGCCTTAAAAAGAGATAGAACATGGTTATGCCATAAACTATATTTTTTTTGACTGTCACTGCGGGACCAAATCAATTTCCCTTAAATGTACGTGCCAACCAAAAATAAAAACCGTATTCGATTCAATTGACTGCTATAGCAATGGACGGTATTAATAATGAAATTTTATAAAATTTATCTATCAAATACAAATTAATGTTATTAGGATTTTTAATGTGATTCACAGTAATCATATGTATATCCAGTAAGTTGGACGAATTCTTAAGTGGATTTTATCGAGAATCCAAATGGTAGAAGCATTGGGCCAATATTGCACTTAGGTCATGGATTGAAAAACTTTTCAAATCGGTAATAAAAAAACAGATTAGAGTGGTGGGTTGAGTTTCATAATCTAATTCCAAATAGCCAACATAAGTTTCAGAAATAAAAAGTCATACTTACCAGGAGAGTTTTACACCTTCGGGTCTCAGATCTTAATGAAACTTTGAATTAACAAAGTCGCAGCCATACGGTCTAACGCTTCGAAAAACTCAAGTTACGGTCGTTCGTAGTCTTATTTTAAGGAAAATATGTAAAAAGAGCTTCTCCTTTAAATGTGGCTAATTTAGTTTAGAAATAATGTCCTAAATAAATTTCCTACAACTAAAATCAAAGTAGAGTAATCAAGCTTCAATTTGTCGTTTTCAGAATATAGAATTAGTAATTAGAACCAAAGTTATGCTTGTTTAAAATTGAGCAACAAAAATACACTTGTTAACTATAAAATTCTGCAGGTTGGAATTTATCATTTTCGGTACACTTATATTGCTTAATAAGCAAAACATTGCTTCTAATTAGTCACAATTCAAGAAGAAGAGCTTTTTTACATTTTCCTTAAAATAAAACTACAAACGCTTGTAACTTGAGTTTTCTGAATCGTTAGACCGTATAGCTGCGGCTTCGTTCATTTTTTGGCTCCTAAATACATATATATCCCAAAGTTTTGTCGTAGACCGTATAACTGCGCGGCTTCGTTCATTTTTTGGCTCCCAAAAACATATTCCAAAGTTTCGTCGAAGGTGTGACACCTTCTGGTTAGACAACTTCGTTATTAATATTTAACTTTTAAAGTCGAGGAAATTTGAAAAAAAAAAAAATAAATAAATAAAATAAGTCTTGGCTGCTTTCCTTGATAAATAAAAGGCACATTTGACAATATTAGAATGGTTATTTTGATCTAATCAATCTAATATAATTTTGATCTATCTACACTTCATAATATAAGTTGTTTTACAAGTATTTTTAAATTTATAAAATTTATAATACACGAGTTATTTATTAAAATTTCTACTGTGCGGTGTGATTTTTGTGGGTTATTGAAATTTTCAATTTTGTATACAACGTTTAAGGTACGGTCTGTCTGCATTGCCTTACTGATAATTCTAGCAAGCTGAAATGGAATTGAACACAGTTAAGATAAACTTACAATTTAATTTTTATTTTTTTAACTTTTTAATTTGTCATAAAATATAACGGAGAAATATTCATTAAAATAAACAATTCATGAATTGTACACGTGAAACAACGGTAAATTTTTATCTTATGGAAATTTAACGTTGCTTTTGACATTAGCTTTCTACAAGACGAATAAAAAAGCTTACGACCGATCACATACTAAAATTTGGTGATTTTTGTTAGGGACAATTTAAAGTTCCTCTATAGACTATGGAGTAAGCAGGCTGTTTTACGTTGGCACTAACAAAAATTACTAAATACTTTTCGTAGTATATCAATATGTGCTACGTGTTTTTGTGGCCTTATGGACTTTGAAGTTTATAAGCTGGGCATATAAAAATAAATAATTATATATACCAAAAAATTTACTTAAAGTTTATATCAATAATTTTGAGTTATTAAATTAAATTGAGTAAAAGACATGTCCGTCATATACGTCATATTTCAGGTCACATGCTGCTCATTAAATGTCGGGAGCTTGGTCACTTTACATTATAACAATAACACTATATATATATATATATATATATATATAT
>UELX01006598.1:0-10523 GCA_900480035.1 Eupelmus urozonus | reverse complement strand
GGGGGGGGGGGGGGGGGGGGGGGGGGGCTAGGTAGGAATCCTTTAACGGGAGATTTATGGACTCGGCCGGGCTGGATTATCGCCTTCGTTATACGTTTAAATCATTTGCGACAAACATTGTCTTCTTGGCCGCTATCGAATTAAGCCCCCGGATAACGCGGCCGGGTATTTAAACCTGAAATTTCGGTCGAGCGAAGATGTGTGTTTGCGTAGATGGGTTTTGGAATGGTTTTATTTTTTAAGGGTAGACGGTGATGTTTGGAGCTTGATTAATTGAAATTCGAGGTTGAGGTGCAGCTTCGGTTATTGCGATGTAAGCGATAATTAAAGTCCGCTGCGGGAAGTATTGGTGAAAATAATTTGCCTCTCAATTATCGGCTTCTAGCGGGGCTTTCTCTTTAATCTTGATTGCAATATTGCGCAACGTCGCGACTGTCGATATGGCTTTGTGTTTTCGAGAGTTCTGGGATGTACTCTAGCATGAGTGTTTTTATGCGCTTTGGGTTTTTTTTTATTAGGATTTTTTATTTGCTCTATGATTTATTTATGATGAAGTGGATGCTTGCAGAGACTGCTGAGGCATTATTAACATGTATGAAATAAACATCTGTTTAGATGGAAAATCATCGAGGTGAATAACTATTCGAGGAATCTGTACATTGACGTACTTATATTTAATAAACGAGAAAGGAGAAATTGCTATATGGCTGTCGATACAGTTGTTTTGATTATAACTTTTCACCATTTAGTTCAATTATTAATATTTTAAAATAGATTATCTTTCTGTAGTTTTTTATCTAATATTTTAAAAAAAAATAATTATTTTTACATGTAGAAAAATACACATTTGAGAGTTCGGGCTTACATTTATTTCTAAAGATCAAAACATTATATAGTCTTCAGATAATAAAAAATTCAAGGATAGCTTAGTCTTCAATATTAAAAATTCAGAATTTATTATAGATCTTTCATGGATCAAAAAAGATTTTTTTTTTTTTTAACGGATTTGTCTCACTTAACACATTTATTAATTTTATATTAACACGATTTATGCAAAACATAAAAAAATGAATATATATCCAAAGTATTCTAAACAATGAAATGTGCAATTTCATACATTACTCGGTATCAAAGGAGATCCATACCATATGTTGGAATTGAAATATTGAAAAGATCAACGGATCCCGCATTTAAGGGCACACCACGAATTTTTGTTTTATTAGCATTAGTATCATTGATAATTTGTTAATTTATATTTTTAAGTTTTGAGAGTTGATGCGCAAAAACAATGATACTATCTACGGCTAAAGATTTTTCGTTAAAAAATGGAGACAAAACTTAAAGAATTCTTTTTTAGATACAGCTATAAACATATACCATAAAATGTACTTTCCTATTTTGCATTTAATAAGAAACAAAAACATTTTACGGTTTGAGTTTATACTACTTGAAAAATGATAAATACCGCCAGTGCTACAAGTTATTTACTTAATCTAGAAACTTTGAAATATAAGTAGAATTAATATTAAAAGTCATAAACTCATTTAAAATATTAGTTATGGCTCTTGCAAAATAACTATTTAAACTCGGAAAAAAATTTTCACTACAGTTTTTCGTTCGATCAACTCGTAATTTTTGGAGTATTGATAACGCTCGTGAAGTTTGTTCAATAAAACTACTTCGCGCATTCAGGAGATATCATCTACCGATAAGAGTCAGAAACTCATAGTGGCCCATTGTGAAAATTGGACTATTTTAGCTGAAAATTTGTTTTAAAACCAATATTTAACGTAACGTGGCTGTGACATATTTTTTAATATTAATTCTCTAGCGTTGACTATAATAAGTATGCTTCACAGTGAAAAACTGAATTTTCGAGTATTTATATTAATTAGATAAAGTTTTCAAAACGTTTTAAATGGTTTATTTTTTAGAAAGCGACTATTTGTTTTATCCTTTTCATACTTAAAATAAAAAAGATTAAGAATAGTTTTAAAAATACAATAATAAGAAAAATTTAAACAAAATTCAACAAAAAGCAATACTTTTATCGTGGTTAAATGTGCATTAAAGGAATACACTCATATGGGCCACGTGTCAGCTCGTGCAGATAAAAAATGTATCAAGTTTTAATTAGTTAGTTGGACAACAAAAATAGTTTAATTGACAATATATCACGAAAAAGTTTCAGCACTTTCCAACTGAATCTGTCCGTCCCAAGGACTTTTCTGCGAGTCTACATTTTTTCTCTCACAACCGGAGATACGGAAAAGTTCAACACGGAAACAATTTCAAGGGAGTAATACCTACACAACCCAGCATAAAAAAAAAGCATAAAAAAATAAAATCACGCACAAAAAACATTTCACATCTCCTGCATCAAGACATTCCTCAATCCTTAACCACCGTCACAGTCCCACCTAATTAAATCCCCATCTCCGCAACTCCGAAAAAACGCTACTTAAATCAGCCATCGAAGCCTCTCTCTACCCTTTAAACCTCCCCCATCTGACTTCCGGTCTGCCGAAACCCACCCCGTCTCCTTCCCCCCATTCTAAAACCAGAGCAGCGGCGCATCTCGGACACGCGCTGAAAATATGTATCACGAGGTCGAGCGTCGCGACGCCGGACCTTCGTACGTCACGCCTCGGTGAAAAACACTCCTCGAAATGCCAACACCCCCGCTTCCTCTCTCGAAAAAAAGGAACGCCGGCAGCAGCAGGAGCGTCGTGGCATCAGGACGGAAGCAATTTGCCAAGGTGCGTATTATAATCAGGGTATGCTCTGCTGCCCTTCGATGCCCATAATCCTTATAGCTCTTGCGCTGGCTATGGCTTAATCTTCGGCTCTCGCGCGTTCTTTAACAAATAAGTGGCCGACGCTAAGACGCCGGCCGAGGGGGGCGATTAACGGACCTGACGCGCGCGCTAACGTGTTTAATGAGCACGTCTCGCCGGCTCAGCATTACCGAGTCCGATGGTTTTAAGGAGAGAGAGAAAGAGAGAGGTGGAGTGTGAGAGAGAGGTGAGAGGAATGGTTTATATAAAGGCTGAGGGTTGAGAGGAGACGCGGCCACACTAGTTTAAGCGCCTCATCGTCGCGCAGCAGCATCGGCGAGGAGAGATTATTAAGAGAGAGATAAGGAGGAGAGACTGTGATAGGGAGAATCAGAGACTGGCAAAGAGAGCGCAGCTGAGCTGGGATATTGACGAGCCTGAGCGAGAGGAGAGAGAGTTGCGCTTGGCTTTAGGACACCTGTTCGCGATTGCTGTTTAAATGTGAGTTTCATGTGACGAGTTTATTTTTTATGACGGTGGTTACGTGAGTTTGGTTAACAGGTATAGCGCTGGCTGTGGAGGGTTAAGGGGGTTGGGTAGCTGGGATGAACGATGTCGCGTGACGGTAATTTCTTCTTTTTGGTTCTTGCTTTGCTGGGGTGAGGGTGGATAGGTGTTTTTATTGGCTTTTGATTGGAAGAGCTGGTTTTAGTGAGAATTGATTTTTTTAATCACGGGGTTGGCTGGAGTGTGGAGCTTATTATTATGTTTGTATGCAGATTTTCTTGACCAAAAAGAAATGTTATGGTGCTGCATTTACTATTAGTAGTTTTATGATGCATATTTATATTATTTGGAGCATTCATTTGAGAATCTTCGGATGAGATCGTTAATTTATGTTTGATAAATATATCTTAACCAAGCCTTTTTGCATCAATAATTTTTAAAAAACTACCTTTCCTCTTTAAAATATCTTCAAAAATATAAATATATATACATGATGATAATGTAATTGTCAATTTAATAAGGTAATTTAATAAGGTAGCCTACAATGGGTTTCAGATGTCTGATTATACGTGCTCATGCAGATATGACTTCTTTTAACCTTTTCAATTTCTTTTTAACCAACCAACAGTATAAAGTATCCGCAACTTCTTTAAGCTGATGTATTTGTTAATTGACATAACAGTAATAAGAGCTTATTTTTTGAGAAAGTCTCATATAAATATGTACTTATGCTTTAGAAATATTCTAAAAATCGCCACTCATAAGGCTATATTGTAAAAAAGGTGCTTCGATTAACTTTAAAATTGCTAATAGTAAGATAGAAATCTTTTAATAAGATAATAAACATTTCATTTCCATTAGTATCAAGTAATAATTAACGATTCGTGGTATATGCTGTCTTAAGCCAATAGTGCTTTTATTAAGACATTAATTATTATGTGACATAAACATTCGTATCTTACAAAATAATAAATCATGCAAAGTTTTTCTCACTTTTTTCCAATCGGAAAAATTTAATCCACTATACATAGAAAAAATTTTAATCTTAATAACTGAAAAAGCATCGGATGGGAGTGATGATCATTCATTCTTTTTTTATTCTAACAAGTTGAACCGACCTCAGCATGTGCGCTAAATTTTGATCAACGAGCCCCCAAAAATGTAACTCATCTGGTATTGACTAAATTCAGTTTATTTCGTTGATTGCGTAGATCCGGCAAAAGATAATCTACGTGGCAAATGTGATTCGCGAAGCCATCGCTGACAAAGCAAAAGCCAGCCATAAAGAAAGTAATCAAAGACCGAGACGAAATTACGCGCTGTGTCGTAAACTATCTACATTCTATATTTATCATATGACTTTCTAAGATGATTAGATTAAATTACAAACGAGGCTTACGAAGTATTTTTACACAGTTATTTTCTCGATCATATATTTAGTCCAAAAATAGCAAAATTGCAAGTACAGCCGGTGATTAGAATTTCGATTTCGCGGAAAGGTTAGCAACTAAATCCAAAGCATAATTGTATTAAACCATACTACCCGGAACACGAATGTAAAAGTAAAAGGCGGTTATCGAAAATATAATAAAAGCAGTCCAGAAATGCGAGAGCCGGTATTATTCAACGCCGCGGCAATAATGGAATAGATAGCGATTCTGGTGGGAAATGTACTTCCCAGACATTCGAAATTTCTAGTGAAATGATTTTATCCAGGTCAGCCTCCAGTATGCGAAAGCTCCGCTGAAATGTTTAATCGATTTTCCATATTATTTCTCCGCCTGCCTCTACACGCTATTGAAATCGCGTATTAAAAAGGGAAAAAAGGTCGCAAAAATTACCGATAATTTTCGTGACTTCGTTAATTTTAACAAAAAATTTTTACAATAAAATTGCTCGCCGGATCGCCCAAACGATTAGCCCACCGTTACGATAATAATAGTACGCCCGGCAATGAATATTCCTCTCGGAGGCATTCACCGCTCGATCGAGCAACGAAAGCTCGCCTATATACCTCGCTGCAAAAAAAACGCGTCCCAGCCAATCCCAGCCTCGTCACTCGCCTTCTTCCCTCCAGCCGAAACTCTACAGGCAAACTCCAAAGCCATTCAAAACTCGGCCCCCCCTTAAAAGACCGGTGCTCGCAAAAGTCCCGGAAAATCGATATACATCGGGTATATAGCCGAGCGATCGGCTGGGGAGATAAGAGACACGCTAATTGCCGCGAGCGCAGGGATCGTTTGTATCTGGCCTGGCGATAGAAACGTCGCGGGGCTAGATCCGGCGATTTTCCACAATGGGCGTAGCCCGAGAGCTGCAAGAAACTCGAATTAAGGTGGGCTCGGAGGAGCCGAGCGTAATCACACTTGTTTTCTTGTTTCGCGATCTTGGGCTTGAGTTTGGCCTGCTGCCGTGGCGTTTATTTAACAATGATTAGTCGTCACTCGGGCCTGGGATTCTGCGAGAGGTGCAGTCGGGTTGAGCTGATGCTGGGGGTTTGCGAGTTGGAGTTTGGATTGCGAGCTGAATTTGGTGTTTATTCGGTGGTTTTTTTGAAAAGGGGTGGGTGGGGGTAGTTGAGGGTGGATGGTTTTGATTTTCGGGAGGGAGTTAGTGTGTTGGATAGAGGCGGATGATTAAAAAAATTTTATTGTAAATTCGCTATTGTAAAGAAGAAAGTATTTTTTTTAATAAATTATTAATAACGTATCGATTATTTTTGTAAGCTCTTCACTTATTTAAACTCGCACCGAATATCAATAAGAGTGATTAAAGAATAAAAATTATTTATACTCTCCTTTTTTGTTAATACTGCGGAAGGATAATGATAAAACGGAATATTTTTTACTAAAAAATATTTTTCAATGATACAAATAGTCAAAGTACAATTCGCGAAAGGTGAATTTTGAACGAAACACATTGAAAAGAAACTTTCTACATTATGCTAGAACTTTCTAAAAATGGCAAACTGCAACCAATTATTTTGACGTTTACTGCGCCTCTGGGACACTGCATTTGCCATAAACGACATCTCGTTCTTAAGAACATTCAAATTTTCCATTCTTTTTTCCGCCTTCCTCCAAAGAAAAGAATTTCTTTTATTATTTAGTGCTACTCTCATAGCACTCTATATTAAACTTTCAACAATTTATTTGTTTTGACGTTGCAATTAACTATATATATATATATACGCAAATATGAATAATGTATACACACTGTACAAATGATCGCGATATTATTTACTCTATCAAAACGGCAAACAGCTTAATTACCGTCGATATTGTAAAATCAAATCGATATTATTTGAATGAAAGTCAAAATTGAATTAACTGCCAATTTGTATGTTTGTCAATGTCGCTAATATAAAGAGAATCTCTAAATACAGACGGATGATTAATAAATACTAGCTTTTACGCTAAAACAGCTAAAGCCAAATAACAGCGTTATTTTCATAATAATTACACTTTGCTCTATACATCTGATATTTAGATTCCGATTGAAAAATCTAGTGTAACCACTAATAATACAGCCGAATACAAAACTTCGCCATTTCAACATATTATAATCCATTACCGGAAACGTGACGAATCGCGTACCTATATCACAGCACATCGACCTTCCTAGAATCACCCAAAATATACTCAACCATAATATACGGAACCATCATCCTAAAATAAAATTCTACCCTAAAAAAAATGATCAAAAAAAAAAGTTAACAAAACCAAAACGGAACCCATCACATTTATACAATAGCCCCAAAGTAGCCGACTCTTCAGGTTCATATATGCGTACATGAAAGTACAAAAGGAATAAAATTTGCGTTAACGATCGCCCGCCGAGCGAATAGCATGCGTTACATAAAACGATATGGAACAGAATGGAAAGGATTTCAATGATGCTCTCCATTATCGACTTAAAGAAAACTACCTGCTTATTATTGCGCTCATATAGTCTTGCTCTCTCGTCTATTCAGGCGTATCGCTCTCGCAAGCTCCATTATATGCACATATACGCAGCACCGCGCGCCAGCTTCTTTCGAAAATATCCAGCGCGTAATCCGCCGCGAGGTCCTTTTGTGTCCTCGTTTAGCCTCTATAATACCTACAATACATAGAATATTCCATTTTTGTTAAATCAAGCTTTAGCCGAAAAATTCTTAATTACACGAAAATTAAGTAATTATGCATTTTTCAAGCTCACAATAAGAATAACAAAGAAGCCTCGGCATCCTCTTAAAAATGCAAAAGCCAAGCATTCGCGTAGTTCTGCTTGGCAACCCTTCACCTCTTTATACATCCCATCAGAGCGAGCCCGGCGCGATCTCCGCTCCCACAGATATCCGGCCGAGAGTATCCGTCTCCCCGTTCTTTCTCCTTTTGTTTCTCTTTATCAGGCCTCCGGCTGTTTGTCTCCGTCGGGCTTCCGCTCTGCCTATTAGTCTCCATTTATTGCCGTCGCTGCGCGCAAGCGCGCGGAGCTAGCAGCGGCTTGGACTATGCCGCACGGAGATGCTTGGCTCTTTGCGTTTTCTAGCGCGAGATGGCCTTTTTTTGCGGTAATAAGTTGGCGGGAGTTTGGGATAAGGATCGGGGCGAGGAGACGCTTTTTTAAAATGCATCAGGGATGCGGTTTGCGCTTGGGAATGACGAGGGAGATTTATGCGCGTGATTCTTTTTTGGGCTCGGTGGGAGGGTGAACATTGCAGAAAGTGATTATTTTTTACGTTTGTTACGCGATCGTGTTTGTAAATGAATTGTGTGATTTTACGCTCGCTTGAATGAAGTTATGATATGCTTGTTTTTAAATTTATTGACTTTTTGCAAAAATCCTGATGAGGCGCGGTTGTTGATAAAATTTCTGTGTTAACATCGCGCATTCAAATTCGCATTTAAAAACCGCAAATCCAGAAACGATACAAGCATTTTACAGTATTATATAAAATTTTACACTTCCTCGAGCCGGGATTAACCAGAGCGAAAAGCCCGCCGATTTTAAATAATTAAAAATTCTTTGTGCCCATTAAACCCGAGCATCCAGCCCCATCCTCTAAAAACAATACCCTCATCTCTCCACCCCCCCTTTTTTTTAAACAATCACCAAAATTACGTGAATTCACGCAGAAAGTAATTCCGGACCGGCCGACACAATGCAAATTAAAACGTCCGACTTTTAAAGCTCAATCCCAAGCTTCTCTCTGTGTTCGCGCCCTTTGAGAGCTTATACACAAAATGGCCTGTTTTAAAACAATGCATATTTGATTCGGCGAGCCGATAATTCAATTGCGAAACGCGCTCGCCAAGCGAGAGTCCAACGTCAGCGGCTGATTTCCCTAAGCCGAAATCCCAATATTGTTGGGAATATTCAGCCTTTGCTCTCTCCGCTACTGTGCCGTTTTGATATATATATTCGAGTGTGGTGACGTGGCTGGGATATTTTTAATCCTTAAAGCCCCAAAAATGACCGAGAGCGGTAATTTCGTTGCCGAAGATTGGAACAATCGGGATTTGAATATTCATGGGGAGAGGGGTGATTTAAGGGCCCGCTGAGGTTTAATGATGAGGTTCTTGGAGATTTGCGCGCGGGAGGATGGTGTAGGCTTTTTGGACATTTTTTGAGAGGGTTTAGTTCAGTTTTTGAAAAGATAGGCGACGTGTAAAAATTTTTAGAACAATCGAAGTAAATTTATTATGGATATTAGATTAAAAAATTAGTTTTTGCAATAGATATGTAAAATTCATAGATTGAATGAAGTAGTTAAAATTTTTATAAAGCAGGGAATAGAATAGTCATTTGAACAATTTGAGTTGAAAATTCAATTTTTTTTAATAATTCACGACTTGAATATAAAATTTTCATATTATATAATCTTATTTGTTTTATAAAATTCTGCTCTAATTAAGCATTTATTTACATTTGACTATTATTGTGTTATCTAATACACAACTCTTAAATTTGACGCTACCAATAATAAAAATAATAATATATTGAAAAGGATAATATTTCCATAAATTTTTATGAAATTCAGATCGATAGGTAGACTTGAATATGATTACTCAGAAATTGAATCTATATGTAATAATCATACATAAATCGTAAAATACTTACACTGCTCCATCACGATCATTAAAATACTTCATTCATTTTTAAACTCATTTATCAATTTTTCACAGTCACTAATTGTTCGTCTCGATAATGTTAAATAGTCAAGGAGTTTTAACGACAATTGTATTATAATATAATAATTAAAACATAATAATAAATTATAGTCTTTGAAAATATATCTTTATCTAAATATCGTAAATGTTTAATTTTATAAGATTCATAAATTCAATGAAATCTTGAAAAGCTTTATTTCGATGCATAAATAATGCATTTACATTAAATTTGGCTCTAAAATCTCTTGTTACACTTTTTTTTACAGTTTTTTTTTTTAATTTCGTACAAAGCCACTGAAAAGCTTTCTAGCTTGCGTATTATTTTAAATAAATAAACATATCACCTGCTATTACTAAAAGCATAACTTTTTTCAGCAAACAACAACAAGTATAACAACACAAAGAAAAAACCTCCACCATAAAAATAACCAAATAAAAGAATAATGCACCTCCCGCAGAGCCATCCTCACCCCACACCTCGATTCAACTATACAGCTCTCAGCTCAATGCGAAATTGATTTCATTGCGTCTGGAAGTAGCTCGCCGCCTGCGGATCGTAAAGTCATTCATTAGACAGAGCAGTCACACATACATACCCACTTTAAGCCTACACAGCTCGCTAAAATTTCTCTTGTATATATCACGCCAGCTAAAAGAGAAAAACGTTACAGCCCTCAGGCTCTCTCCGCGAGACAATAGAGATTCGTTTTTGGATTTAGCGAGACTATCGCTTTTCGAATATCTACCGCGCGGCGGAGCCACGGTGTTATTACCGAAGCGCAGGGACGTGTTATTATATAAAGCCGGGGACGTATCGTCGGATCTTTCGAATTTTGCCTTTTTGAATTTCGTAGATTATCGAGAGCTGGGTATGAAATTTTGATAAGTGAGGGGAGGGGGATGCATTGAATTTGGATTTCTTTTGTTTTAATGGGAGGATACCCGGAAGGATAGTCGGGATTTTTAGATGGGGCTTTTGGTTTACCAGAGGGCGGGGTAGCTTGCTGCCTGAGAAAGTTTATGCAAAATTATAGCTCGAGGATAAACGTCGGGCTATAGCGGACGCTCGAAAGCTACGAGTGTG
>UELX01006597.1:0-10524 GCA_900480035.1 Eupelmus urozonus | reverse complement strand
TCGGTCACATTGACGTCAATTTTTCGCTGCAGAAAGTCGAGCCGAGCGCTCAGGACCTTTTAGCATCGAGCTCTTCATTTACTTCGGGATTGCTGTGGAAAAAACAGCGGTTTTTTTTAAATATTCAATAATAATAAAATTGAAAATTTTCAAAATACACTACGTAGTTAGTCTTCCAGACATAACCCTGTAATAATGCATCTTAATCGTAACATGCAGGCTGTTGGTGCTATTTCTCGAGCAAAATGTATTATATATTATATATCCATGCATTCATACGCACCCGTATATCCTATCCAGTCGCGTCAATCACTCCATTTATCTGGCAATTTTTTAATTTTTTCTTTATCTTCGAAACAAGCAATTCTCTATTGTAAATCATTTAATTTTTTTTATTTAATTAATCAATATCTAAGAAAGGATAAAAAATATTTACCATAAAATTCGCAATTTTAAAAATTTATTATTAAAATAATAGTACACAAACAAATTTTTTACTCTTTTCTTAATTTTCTCTTATAAAATCTTTTTTATATATTTTTTTTATAATATTTTTATAATAAAATATTATATTACAGAATATTATAAATTTAAGATTATATATATTATTATTATGAAAAATGTACAGCCATATTGTTGCCTTAAAACTAAGTAATCCTTACAGAAATGCTTTATTGATTTAATTAACAAAAGTATTTCAACTATTTGCATTTTTTGGAAGAAACAAAATAATCCATTGAGAATCAATTTTTGTATAAAAAATGTTAAAAGAAAGTTGGCGTAGAAAAGGTATTCTATATAATACAAGTATTTAATAAATGTACTTATACTGTCTTCTTTCTTCTTTGTCATTGCAAATATTGGCAGGTTTTCAACAGTCATTGCACTTTACAGATTCCTTATTTTAATATATATATATATATATATACATATATATATATATTGTACGTATTAATATTTTTTACATGTGTTGAAAGTTGGCTTGACATAGAATATTTTACATAATTTTTAGTCAGTCATTTTCCAAATTGTTATATCTTATTTTTGACAAACTTAACGATGATCCATTAATGGATATCTTTGTTGAATTGTCAATTATTTGCATATTCTTTTTCGAAAATCTTGCAGCACGTTTGTATTCTAAATTTTCCAGTGATTCTTTTGTTGGTTTCTTGTATAATTTAAGAAGTAAAGAACTTCCAACTATCGACACTGAACTAAGTGCCATCGCCGCCGTTGCCATCCACGGTTGTAATCTTATACCTAAAGGACTAAATACTCCAGCAGCAATTGGTAAACCTAAAATATTGTACAAACTAGCAAACAAAAAATTTAATCTTATCCGCATGACCGTCTTTCTTGAGAGATCAATGCAGGCAATAACATCAAGTAAGTCATTTCTCATTAGAACAATGTCTGCTGCTTCAATAGCTACATCTGTTCCAGCAGCTATAGCTATGCCGACGTTTGACTGAGCCAAAGCTGGGCTGTCATTGACGCCATCACCAACCATGGCAACCAATTTTTTTTGACTTTGCAATTGTTGGATTTTCTGCACTTTATGAGATGGCAATACTTCGGCAAAAACTTGATCGATTCCGACCTCTTTAGCTATCGTATTGGCCGTTATTTTGTTATCACCTGTTAAAAGTATTACTTCAAATCCCATTTTTTTCAAAGTATATACTGCAAGATGAGCTTCTGGTTTTATAGTGTCAGCTACACTTATTATAGCAGATAGCTCTCCATCAATGACAGCTAAAACTACAGTTCTTCCCAAATTCTCTTCTTTTGACATGGCATTTTCTACTTCCTGAGGAATTATAATTCCATTTCTTTTCATCCATTCACGGTTTCCAATGCAAACCTCAAAAACGTCGGTTGCATCAACATTTCTCGCATTTATTTTTGACTGTTGCTGAGAATTTATAATCTCTTGGTCAGATGAAATCTGAGCAAAATCTATCAACACATTATTTAATTCTAACTCATCAGACATATTATTTTGTAAACTGTTAACAAAGCGAGTAATTTTTGTAGACTTTGCAACAGTTGCTAAGGTATCTGAGATGTATGAAACTTTACATTTCATACCACAGCCTGGAACTGACTGATAATTACTGCACCGTCCACCTAATTCAGTTTCAATGACTTCTCTCACATATTTAACTATTGCAGATGCAATTGGATGCTCACTATTAAGTTCAGCTATGCCAATAACAACTAATATTTTACCTATATTAAATGCACCATTACTGGTAAATAAGCTTATATTTGTAACAGTCGGAAAACCTTTTGTAATAGTTCCTGTTTTGTCAAAAACTACACAATTGATTTTGTGTGCATTCTCCAGAGAATCTGAACTCTTTATTAAAATACCATTGATTGCACCAACTCCTGTACCTACCATTACAGCAATTGGTGTGGCAAGACCTAGTGCACATGGGCAAGCAATAGCCAAGACTGACAATGCACTCCGAAATGCATTCTGGAAAATTACTTCTTCTTTTTTTCTGTCTGAATGATGCATATGATCATCATTCATCAAGAGAATATAGTCAATGTTAATGTAGCCTATTATAATCCACGCAATTAAGGTCAAAATGGATACACTAATTACAAAAGGAACAAAAAATCCAGCTATTTTATCTGCGATATGTTGAATAGGAGCTTTACTCATTTGTGCTTCTTCAACCAAACGTACAATCTGTGCTAAAGTAGTCTTTTCTCCAGTGTGTGTTGCTTTAATATACAAGGGCCCAGTTAAATTAATTGAACCACCAATAACTGTTGATCCTTCTTTTTTTGGCACTGGCATACTTTCTCCGGTAATTAAGCTTTCGTCGCATGATGAGTTACCTACAAATACTTGTCCATCAACTGGGATTTTGTTTCCTTGATTAACTTTTAAAATATCTCCTGGTTGTACTAAATCTATTTTTACAAGACGTTGAGTCAAAACTTCATAATCAGGACCTAATGTAACAATTACAGCATCAGCTGCTTGAAGTGACAATAATTTTGATAGTGCTTCAGAAGTTTTTCCTTTGGCAATATGTTCCATCCATCTTCCTAAGCTAACAAAAACTAAAAGCATTGGTGGAGTATCAAAAAATGTTTTTGGACTGCTAGATTCTTCAGTTATCATTGCTGCAGTAAGAACGAGTACAGAATAAATATATGATATTGTGGTAGTCATAGATATAAGGACATCCATATTTGTTGTTCCATGTTTGATTGCTTTATAAGCTTGTAAATGAAAGTGCCATCCTCCAAAAATCTGCACTGGTGTTGACAATATGAATGAAATTAAATTTTCAAGTGACAGTCCTGGAAGTACGCAACACATATCATCTTCATTTTCCATGCGAGCCATAGATATCATAAAGTATGCCATAGCTATCATACTAGGTGCTCCAAAAGCGAGTGACACTAAAAAGGATATCCTCCATTTTTGTATTTCCAATCTATGATCTAAATACTGTCTGTTTTCAGCATCGTTTCTTTTTGTAGATACTCCAAATCCTAACTTTTTTATACAGTCCAAGATGGTATTAACATTAATTACACTGGGATCAAAATTAATCTTTCCTCGCTGAGTTACCAGAGAGACCATGGCAGATTGAACGCCAGTTAACTGCTTCACAGTTTTCTCTATCTTATTAACGCAAGAAGAACAGGTCATTCCTGTTATAAGTAACTCTACTTGTTTGATTTGCGAACCTTTTTCATTAATGAGTATCGAAGGAAAACCCAAGTCTGTTATACTAGAAGCAATATCAATTGGTGCAATTTCATTACTATCATAGTCGATTTCTGCTTTTCCACTTACAAAAGATATCAAAACATTCTGCGCTCCCTTTAACTTTTTGCAATGCTTTTCTATAGCTGAAACACAAGAAATGCAGGTTATACCATCTATGTGTATAAAACATTTCTCTATAGTTTGATTGTTTTTGGATGATTTAATTGTATCAGTCAGAAGTGAATCACTCTTCATATCAAGCATAATGGAGTCAGTTTTAGCGTACATCTCGTCATTGACTTTTTTAACAGTGGCACCAAATCCCATATCTTCGACAGCATCTGCAATCTCATGAGGAGTGAGGAGTTTAGGATCATAAGAGACAGTGCCCTCATGTTTCTCCAGACTGACAAAGACCTTTTCCACTCCATTCTTACTGGATAGAGTCTCAGTAATACTGTTGACGCAGGACATACACGTCATTCCCTCGATGCTGATAATACAGGTGCTGAAGTTCCCGTCTCCTCTGGCTTGATTTGGCTCATCGAGAAAGTCGTGCATTGTGCTAGCTTGGTCGTCGGGATAATTGGTCTGAACTTTATTGAACAGATACTTCCAGTCATTTTTCTTGTTCTCCATGTTTGTCGGATGATGAATTGTCTAAAAGTAACAAGTCATTTAAAAATAGAGAAAAATAGGGCAGTGAAAAAAATAGGCTGTAGCCAGGGATCGGCATTATATTGAAGGCTAAAAGAAGGAGAGAGTATTACTTTGTAAGTAGTTAGTAGCTGAGCGAAGGTGAATGAAAAATGTGAAGGTTATCTGTTGGGCTTGGGCGGTGAGTCGATCCGATAGGTCTCTCTCTCTCTGTCGGTGAGGATGGCGGCGACGGTGCTGGTGCTGGTGCTGGTGCTGGTGATGCTCCAGTGTCGAGTCCGTCGATCGAGTCCTGGACTTTGCTCTCGAAAGTTGAACTTGTGCCAACATCTGGGGGGGGGGGGGGGGGGGGGTAAAGCAGCTCCAGAGGCGGCTCTTTTTTCTTGCAGCTGCCAGCTCTCCCTCGTCTGTCGCTGCAGGCGATTCATCCGCGCGCTAACGCGCTGACAGCTGACTCTGGCTGAGCTGGCTCAATCGCGCATTTCTAAAAGCACAAAGCAAAACAAAACAAGAGAATGGATTAGGCTAACAATAAGTATTAGAGAGATTAGGCAGAGTGGAGAGAAAAAGAGACAAGTGTTGAAGTGAAAAGTAAAGTGAGTGACTGTTGCGATGTTGGCGCACCAAAGTCTAAAGAAAGAATATATCCAATCCCCCGCTGCAGTAGCGAGCTAGCGAGTTGCGTGCTTCGGCGGGTAGTGCTCCTCGAGACTCGGAGACTTGGAGCGAGTGCAGCAAACTATAGAGATATTACAGAGATGAGACAGCAGCTGCTAGCTGCACTGCACGACTGCTGCGAGTTGCGAGAGCAGCGTTGGCCGCGATAAGCTCGTCGACTCGCGACTTCTCGCTTCTCTCCCGTGCCCCGTGCCCGTCTCTCTCGATATCGCGCTCTCTCTCTCTCGCCGCGCGCGCACAACTCTCTCAACTCTCAAGCCATAAGCCAATTGCCAAGTCACGTGAATTTACGAGTTCACGTGGACTTGTAGACTTGACTATATATATGTTGTGTGTGTGTGTGTGTGTGTGTGTGTGTTGTGTAGTTTGTGAATTGAGAGCAGCGGCAGCTGTGTTGCGATTAAGTATGCGCATTTGCGACCAAGTATATATTGTGCAACCGTTGTACGAGAGACTGCGCGTAAATAGGTATAGCAGACATGCGCGCATAAAGGACGAGATTATGTTATTTATCTTTTCTTTTCCCCGCCTGCAGTCGCTATACTTGCCAATAAGTTGCCACTTGCCACCCGCCGCTGGCTGCTGCAGGCAGCTGCTGCTACAGTATAGCGCGGGAGGCGCAATTTTAAATGGAATCATCCGACACAGGAGGGAAAAGTCTAGAATTCCCTTTGATAGCAATATACTTACTACATGACTTCAAACAACAAAACTTATCGATCTTATATAGAATCTAAAATTATTAAGTAAAACTTATCTTTTATAGCACCTAAAATTATTAAGTTTTTAATACACAATAATAAAGTATAATTTTTTGAAATTATTTTTGAAAAAACATTAAAGAATTTTGAAAATTTTAAAAAATAAAATAAAAATATTAAAAAACATTGTCAATTTTTATTGACACTGTACACTTACGATTTTCTATCCCTTTTCTGTGCGCACAAAAAAGGACGTCGACTCACTCGTGCTCATAAATCATCCTCGCTAAAAAAAGCCAATTTCCCTCCTTGATTTTTTTTTTTTTTTTTTTTTTAAATTAAGCTTTATTTAGGCCTGTCTTGCCTATTTTAGCTACATACAATAAATAATAATACATAAATAATACAATAATATGTAATAAAAAATAATATATAGAAGAAAAAAAAAATTTTGATATAAAAAATAAATACAAAATAAAATAAGTAGTGAAAAAGTCGAAATACTTTTAACGCAGTTAACAGAAGCTTAGACATTTAGTTTACATTCTTTCAGGAAAGTAAAGATAGTTTTACATATTGCCACATTAGGCTCGCTAAGGAACATTTCTATACACAGCGGGTAATAAATGTTTGATATTTGTTGTTTTAATTTACTTAACATTTTAGTTCTTTGGGTATTGTATAGTGGACACTGCCAAATAACGTGGTTGAGATCTTCCTGCTCGTTACCGCATTTACATTTAGGATCGTCGACTATGCGTTTACGATATAGCGAAGCAGCAAGATTGTAGTGGTTCGCTCTACAACGGTTTATGGTGGATATGAATGCTCTATCTAGATTTGTTTTTGTATAGTTGAACCATGGTAAAGCTTTATTAGTTGAGTGGATTTTGAAGTATAAAGTGGCTTTAGAACTGCTTTGTTCCTTGGATTCATTTAGTGTTTGAACAAGAGCATCTTTTTTGAAATATTGAAAGTGATCCGTGAAAGGTATTTTAGAAATTTCACATAAATCTGTATTTGTAGCAGATTTGGCAAGTCTATCAGCTTCCTCGTTTCCCTCAATGCCAATATGAGACGGGATCCAGTAGAATTTTACTGTGGTGTCTTTCAATTCTGATATCGCTTTGTATTTTTTTTTAATTTCGAGAATGAACGGGTTGATTCTAATTTTTAAGTTAATGGATTGTAACGAAAGTAATACACTCAGTGAATCGGAAAATACGAGAAAGTTGTGGCCCGGGTTTTCTGAGATAATGTCCAGAGAATTGCTCAGAGCAATACATTCGGCAGTAAATATGGAAGCTCGTTGGTCAATGCTTTTTACAACTTTGAGTTGAAGCTGGGGACAAAAGCATGATGAGCCTACATAGTTATTATTCTGAACTTTGCTCCCGTCCGTGTATATTTCAAAAGCATTTTGGTCTTTAACAAAATTGTTGAAAATACGAATGGCATTGGAGGAGTCTTTCTCGCTTTCGATTTTAATAACTTTACCGAAATCTGCTTCGATGGGGACTGAGGTTAATACCGTCTTAAAATCATAATTATATAAGTTAAAGCCGTTATAGCAGATAGTCGATTTTTTAAGACTAGTAACGTTTTTTATGCATTTGTAAAGAATATTATTTTCGTTTTTTGCGAACTTTTCTGCCGCGTTGCAATAACTTATTAAGTTTTTGAGCAAGTAGGAGTTTGAATTTGACTGGGCTTTGATTAAATGACTTTGTAATAAAAACTTGCTACGATTTATTATTGAAGTCATTTTGGATTCTGCCAATAAAATGTTTGTAGGCGTGGTAATGCGATATCCATATGCAGCTCGAATAGCCGCGTATTGTATTTTTTCGAGTTTTTTAAAGTTTTGCCTTTGATGAGAGAAAAATACGAAAGAAGCATAATCTATTATGGATCTAATATAACTTTTATAAATCGTAGCAAGTGTATCAGGGCTAGAGCCCCACCAAGTACCTCGTAGAAACTTTACCATATTTAAAGCTCTTGAGCATTTTTTTAATGTATTCTGAAGTTCCGTTGAAAATGACATATTGTAGTCGAATGTTACGCCAAGGAACCGAGCAGTTCTTGCTGATTTGATACAATGACCATTAATTGTAATTTCAGTGTTACCAGGGACTATTTTTTTATTATTGAAACGTATAAGCACAGTTTTTGCAGGGGAGAGATCTAGACCGATATCATGAAGATTGCAACTAATTTTTTTAATCGCGTTTTCTAATATTGTTTTATTTCTTTTCAACGTTTTAAATGTTTTAAAGACTACTATGTCGTCTGCGAATTGCAAGATTGATACACTTTTTGGAACGTTAATAGTAATAGCTGAGACATAAAGAAGATATAGTAGTGGGCTTAGAACTCCCCCCTGAGGAACGCCTTTACATACCATTCTCGGAATATTTATATTATGATCTGAGTATATAAAGCGAGTGTGTATTATATGTTTAACGAACGCTAATAAATAACTAGAGCAGCCAATCGAAGCCAGTTTTTCAAGTAGAATGTCTACATTTACATTGTCGAACGCCGCGCTAACATCGAGAAATGCGGCGAGTACTTCCTTTTTTGCTATAAAAGATTCTTCGATTTTTAGCTTTAACGCAAGTAGATTGTCTCGACAAGATTTGCCCTTCCTGAAGCCGTGTTGTGAAGGAGGGATAAGATTGTTTACTTCTGACCACCACTGCAGTCTGTTTTTAAGCATTGTTTCCATCAGTTTACAAAAACACGATGTCAATGAAATGGGTCTTAAGTTCTTCCCATCGGCTTTTGGAATAAAGTGTACAAATGATTTTTTCCAATCTTGAGGAAAGGAACCGCAAGAGTACATACCATTATAAATATCAAGAAGCAGTAGTTTAAACTTAATATCCATGGAGATGATTGTCTCAAAGTCAATACCGTCTAGCCCCGGAGCTGAGTTTTTATTTTTTTCTTCTAAGGCGGCATTGAATTCTAGAAAAGTAAAGTGTGAGTCAAAAAGTTCATTACTCTGGTTAGGAGGAAGAGAGTGAGGATTAGTTGGCACCCATGGTGGGCACATCTTGTCGAGTGCATGTTCTACGTTTTGATTCTCTTGGAGGTTCTCTGTGCAGTGTAAAGGTTTAATTTTGACCCATTTATTATTAAAAATTCTACATTTATTCCAGACAAAAGTTGGGTCTGTTCTAAAGTTTAAGCTAGCAGCGAATTCTTTGAACTTAGATATTTTTTTTTGCTTAAAAGTCTTTCTAGCGATAGCACAGGCCCTTTTATAATTTATCCAATCTGCGGGCAAGTTAGAAAAGTCAGCTTTTTTCCTTGTAGCTGTGCGCAGTCTTTTTACGCGATCGCAGTCAGAGTCCCACCAAGGGGCAGGGTTTTTAACTATCTTTTTTTGATTTGTCTCTATGTTCTTTTTTCTTTTTTTATTAACAGGAGTGCTAGCTCTTAAGGCTTCTGTGACTATTGCTACAAAAAGTTCGTATTTTGCGGTCGGTTCTAAACTATCGTATTCTGCAGAGAGAAATTTATAATACTTTTTTTTTAATTCTTCATTAAATTTTGACCAATTTGTTCGCTTAGTTTTGATTTTCGTAGTTTTACGTTCATAAACGTGCTTATCAGAATCGACTGTTATTTTGACAGGGTAGTGATCAGAGCCCATGGTCTCACTCAGGACTTTGACAGTGACTTTATCAGCAATATTTAATAAGGAAAAGATCAAGTCGATATTGGATTTGAGCATTCTTAGCGAGTCTATACATGTAAATGTGTCAAAGTTATGTAGAAAAAGGTCGTGCATGTCGGCAGAATATTTTAATCTTTCACCGTTTAAATCTGTGATTCTACAATTCCATTGGAGATTGTGAGCATTAAAATCTCCTAGAAGCAGACAGTTTTTTTTGTTCTCGGTATTTTTTGTTATTATGTTCCAATCGCTTTGTAAAAGAGTGCGGAAAAGGCAAAAGGAGCTCTGTAGCACGCTAATATTTCGAGTGTAGCGTATATATTATTTATTTTTATGCCACAAATTTCAACCGTTTAATTTGGAACTATTAAGTTAGTAATTTCTGTAAAAGCTAAATTCTTTCTTATTAAAAATAGTATACCCCCTTCTCTCGCGTGTACTCTATCTTTGCGAAAAGCAATGAAACCGGGAAAGTTTATAGCAATGTTACACTTGAGCCAGGATTCAACGCAAATCAAAACATCAGATTCCTCAAACATCGATTCGATGTCGAAAATGTGTTGTCGGACACTTCTAACATTCCAAAACATAATTCTTAGAGAAGACTGATTTGTATTTTGTATTACCGATATGATGATGATGATTTTTTTTCTTCCTTAATCTTCAGTACGGTTGGATTCCTCGCTGCACGACATTTCCGATGTTGCATAACCGTCAGTTGCTGTTTTCTCTTCTAGAACTTTGCTTTTCAGTTTGTTTACTAAACGTCCTATTCGACTTTTGAGTTTTCGCTCTTGAATACATCGGATTACTTCGGTTAGCATATTTACAATCGCAGGTGTGTCTTCCGTATAGGTACGAGAGGTTTCCAAAACATCTGTGTTATGATAAGCCTTGAGTAGAAAATCGCACAGACTTGAGCGGATATTTCTCAGAATTTTCCTCAATAAATTCCTTAGCGGAATTTAGTCGGGCCTGTCCCTACTAAAAAAGCCCATGTGGGACCCATGTGGGAAACATGTGGGACCCACATGGGATACATGTAGGACCCACGT
>UELX01006596.1:0-10524 GCA_900480035.1 Eupelmus urozonus | reverse complement strand
TGGGGGAACATCGCGAGCGAGAAAAAGGGGAAGCGGCCTTATTGAGAGGGGGCCTATTGGGAGGTTGGACTGTATGTGTGTTATATATATATACACGTGTAGCCACGCAATCCAGCTATTCTGCTTTTTGTTATTCGTAAAACACGTCCAAAAATATGTGCCAATATAGTGGAAATTGTATGTTTAATAATAAAGAGTTCTTTAATAATAAAAATATTGAATCCTCGACCTGTTTACTCTACATTTTCCAACCACCAGTACCTGCATAACATACTCCCGAACCGTACCATTCACCTGAAAAGTCACCCAAAAAAGTTTAAATTTCACACCGGATTTAATTGAAACAAAACCAGCGTATCCCTATCCCGTTAGCAGGAACCCTTTTCACCGCCGACTCCTCCCACTCTCCAATCTCGCTTCTTTTTTATTTTTCCACCCCTCGCGCTTTGTCTTTCACGCGACTCCTCCCTTTTTATATCCGTCTAGCCGGCTCGTCGAATCTCGGCTTTATCTCTCGGTTTTCGACAGGCCTGCCCGCGCCATGTGTGTGCCGCACCGTAAGTACATGAGAGGAAAGGGGAGAAGGATTGTTCGCGTCGTGAGTTTGGTGTATACGCGGCAAACAGAGGCGGGAAAAGGCGAGAGAGGAGCGCGTACGTTAGGCAAACGCTTGTTGGCTTTCACGAGGCGGGCTGAAGAACGTCAATTAAGATGGCTGCTTCGTGAGAGGAGAAATGCAAGATGGGATTAATTAAAATTTTGCTGTATACGCAAAGCAGATGCACGTGTGAGATGTCTTCAAGTACTTTGTATCGTCGGATTTTGTGAGTAAGGTTGGGAAAAGTTTGATTTTTTAGTGGTTTGAGTGGTTGTTTTGCAAGCATTAAAAATTTGTGAAAAAAGACGATGTTAAAAAATTAAATTAATTAATACAATATTTTAAAATAATATTAGCTAAGCGATAATTTATAGTTCCAATTTTCAAATTCTTTAGATTTAACAAACTTACTTACATATTTTAATGTTAGCTTTTTTTTAGCCAATTACGCTGGATTTATCAGTGCCTATAAAGCCAACGAGATAGAAAGATAAAAAGTAATAGATATAGCTGTCCAAAGTTCTTACAGCCAAATTACCTCTGCCTTGCCGTGCTAAGTAGAATAATTACAGCAACGAAGTGACTTTTAACTTTAATTACTAAAATAATTGAAATGTTCAACATTCTCTAAAATATTAAAATTAAAAACTTATCCCGCAAAAAACTACGAAATCAGTAAACTAAATTTGAAACAATAATAAGTAATTTTACAAATACAACAAATTACATCACTTCAACAAGAACAAAACAAGAACAAAACAATATCAGCTAAGACAAAGCAGAGCAATTAGAAATTCAGAAAACGACTCTCTCCGCTGCGAGCTAACATTATACTAAAACAGGAAGTTACGTTGTAAGGTAGTTTAAGAAACCTTATTACAAAATCAAACATCATCCAAGAAATGTTGCTGCTACGACTGCAGCCGGCGGATAATTAAAGATACGCACTGATCCCGTTTCCGGAAGGAGGAGCTAGAATCTCTCCAGCTTCGGTGCCGTCGGGCAGAAAGAAACGCTCTGATTAACTTTCGTCTGCGCTCTCGTTCTCGCATCCAGCAGCCCTTACGCTGATGCCATAACGCGCGTCCTCGCAGGCGTGAATTAAAATCAACAAGAGCAGCCGAACTCAGCGCCGGCTCTTAATTACGAAGAGACAAATTATCTTTATCCTGCGCCCCAATTTTTCTGGAGTCGCAGACGAAGCGATACAGAGATGATTAGTGAACTTGTACACTGGTGACGAATGGAAGTTGGCTAAGTCGCTTCTTGTTAGTGTCAAGTTTGTCCTAAATGATGCTATGATTTTATAACGTTTTGACTAGGTACATTACAGAGACTCTTAATTCACGATCGACTCACACATTCAGTAAAAATTTTTGCACACTCCTGTTTGATTTTACCAACTTCCCTTTTCAAACTAAGCACTCAAAACAGGCGATCCGAAAAAGTATGAATTCTTCAGACGAGCGCATTAAGAGCGCACTTTAGATCTCTGCCCTTAGGTAAATCCGGCACTTACCAACTACTATCTCTTATGCACACATCGACTCCAGCGCACAAGGGGAAAAGGGTTCGAGTGGGTCAGACAAGGACACGAGGCGTGCGCGGGACTCGGGGAACGGCCGCCAGGGGAGCGAGGATAATATAACGTTTCCTTTTTCACTACACGTAGGAAACGAAATCTCGCCTCTTTTTGTTTTACTTTCGCACTCCCTTCGTCTCGTTTCTTATCGTCGCGAGCCGCGCTGAAAGTTGAGTCTACGTCTCTCCTCTTGTTTCATTACGTTACATTCGGAAAGTTTTGCGCCCTGGAAAAGTATCAAGGCGTCCTAACCTTACATTTCTCCATTAGATGTGACGCGGCCGCGCCGCGCCGAGCGGCCAAGACCCCGGGGGAGACAAACTGCAGGAATTAAGATTAACACTGGCCGCGCCCGGGGCGCTGACTCCTCCGTCATTGTCGGCCGGTTTTCGGCCCTTCTCCGGACCGAGAAAGAAAGAAAGATTATTTTAGCCCGGGGATCGCTTTTTCGCTCGGCCATTTTCTTTCTCTGAGGTTGGTCCATCGTCGCCGAGGGCGGGATTATGTATATCGTCTTTGGGAAATGTTCGAGGCTGACTATGTTAACTCTTGCTGGATTGATGGATTCAGCTGTCGTGATTTTATGAAATTTGTGCTAAAGTTAATTAATTATTTAACGCTGCTAATAGAATTTTCCTTTTATTATGACTATTGCGAAAGCAACAACATTTAATAATTATTAGGAGTTTGAATTATGTAAAACGTTCATAATGGACAGTTGTAATGAATTGTTAATACGAGTACGAATAAATCAATGCAGCCTCAAAATTGCTATGTAGTATTACTCTCATTACATCAATGAATTAAAAGTTACGCAATCAATTCACACTTCTACATTGAAGCTATCTATTTGCCCAATAAATTTTACATCACCTTAAACTTCACTTCAATAACTTACACACATAACCAATACGCTTTTCACTCCTATCACGTAGCTCACCAGCTTTCACCACTGACAGCGAGCGAAACTCCGCAAAACTGCTTCGTCCCTCTAACAAAATGATACTTTTCGGCGCTAATCCAGAGCGCGCAGAAGCGATGACAATGGATAAAGCTCCCGGAACTTCAAGCTCGTAGCGAGCTCGCGGTTTTCGCGATATACCTCGGCTCTCGCGCACCGAACGCCGAGACGTATACGTCCGCCCGGTATAATCCTGAAAAACGGTCCAACTTTTTTCAAAAAAATCCAGCCGCCCTGTCCGCCGCGGAGATCCGCTCTCTTATATCGTCGCACGGCTCGGCGCTTATAGGTGCTCATTTTTTGCATCACGTCTCACCTGCGAGCTCTCTTTTTTTTTCTGTCCGCGGGTTTTTTTTTCACGCGATTCGCAATGGTACTTCGTGGCTTCCTTGTCTCGGCTCTCTTTATATTGATTAAAAAAGTCTCGCGGTCGTGGCGCGCTGGTTATGCAGCTTTTAACGGGCGAACTTACTTTTGTTACTTTTATGGCGTTACGGGTAATGGGTATAGAGAGAAAGAGAGGAGAGAGCGAGTGTATTTATGCGCGGCGATGCGGCCTGCATTTTTATGCCTGACTCGCCGTCTTTTCGAAGTTTCGAAAAACTGAGCTCATTAACGAGAAGATATTTTTTTTTATTTTCGAGAAATCATTTCTTGGCGCAGCCCGCGGCCATCGTTGCAAATGCAATTTTAACTTCTTTAGTGCTTCTATATATTTCGCTTGTTATGTATTTTGCAGAAAACAGAATAATGGATATAGTGCAGGAGCAATAAAAATGGCGGGTAAAGGCTTTTTCCAGTAGTTCCGCAAGCGCGGCATAATTCAAAAATTCCAACCGGCTGAATTCAAAATTACAGCGCAAAAGCAAGAAATAACAAAGTTCAAACATGACGGTATAATTTAATCTGAAATCACAGGAGAAGATCGATAGAGGCAGAAGATAAAACGGCGAGTCATAGAATTTTTCTCTCGTAGCCGGGCGTTTCCAGAGAGCGAGCGAGCGAGCGCCCGGCCGTAATTTGAATGGATTACACAAAGTGCTGACATGCTCGAGGTCCGGCGAGTTGGCGTGCGCCAATGTTTGTCCAGAGCGGCGGCGGCGGCGGCTCAAGTGTGCTCGCGCGCGCCGGCGTTCTCATGCAAATCGCGCATGAGTTTCGTGTCTTGTCTTAAGATCGAAAGCCTCGCGGCGCAGATGTGTGCGCGCCCGCGCGTGTGGATATAGTCGGGAGGAAGTCTCTCGCCGGCAGGCGCGCTACAGATACATCTTCTTGCACGGAATAACATCGCGCTGGTGCATCTGCGCTCGTGGAATGCGCTGTGGAGGTGCTTTTCTTTCGGAGGGGAGGTAGGGAAGATGGTGCGACTGTTTGATTCAGCGGTTTTGGCGCTGATGTTTTTGGAAAGGGGGCTGTATTGTTTTTAAAGGGCTTTTAGATTCTTTTTGTTAGGGATGTACCTGTGTAATATTATGTAATGGTCTTGATAAATTTGTTGATATACAGTATGTAAGAGGAGTTTTCTTATGTTAAACTTAACACCGAGGCCGAAATAAAAATAATTTCAAAATAATTAACTATACCGAAAACTTCAAATTCAAACAACAATATGAAATATCTTCATTAATTACAAATTCCTCTTCGATAAAACAATCTGTTAAATCAGTGAGTGGCGATTTTTATTTTAAAAAGTAAATGAACGCATACGTAATTTAAGTATGCTTGGAGACGTAAAATAGTTATTTCGTACAAAAATTCATTCCATACTTTTTTCGAAATAAACTTTACATTTCATAAAAAAAATTAGATATAATAACCAAGAATCTTTTCAGATAAAACTTCTTAGATTATACCTTAAGTTTGACCTTCAAAATAAGAGGCTAGCAAAATTCAGCATTCAACGCAGCGAAGCGAGTTTTCTAAACTATATGCAAGTGTGCCAAGAAAATACTTGAAAACTTTAAATCTCTTTGACCTTGTTGTTGACAAATTGCGAATAAATGTATTATAAGTACAAAAGTCAGTAAATCGCCGTGATCCGAAACATCGCAAGACGAAGATGGATTTCGCTATTGAGAATAATGTAAATCACTTTACTTTGTAAGTGTATAAATTTAAAAGTTCTATTTAAAATTACATTATAGTTGCAAAAAACTTTAATACAACTAATTTATTCCAATATGAAAACTTAACATGTCTAGTACACTAAATAAATAATATCTATACAATTGATAATTTAAAAAAGTTATTTGATACAACTTTTCTTAGTTCGGTATTCATGGTACCATTGCTCCCTTTCATACTATTTATAATTCCCATTTACCTAATGCAGTACCCGAGTAAACGTACGCCCTAAAGTTAGTCATAACTTCAGTTCAGTAGCGCAATAACAAACTTACATCGATCAGCAATACAACATAGCGCGTACCGGTACAAAAAGCCAATCCTCCAAATAATAAAAAAGAAAGCGCAGAAGAAGGCTCAAAAGCGTTGGCGATCGCAGCTTCGGCCAACAAACTTGGGCTCCGAAATCCGGTTCCGTTTCGCGCGGCGGCGACTCAGCAGTTTAGCGTAGTCGAGCAACAGGGGGATGTTTAGACTGCTTAAGTCACCTCGGTGGCTCAGCATATTTATTCATGCAAGCCGAGAGAGCGAGGGTAGGGAGCGGCTGCTGGTATGTAAATGCCAGTTACGCTTAGTCGTCGTCGCGCCGCCGACCCTCCAAACTCCCTCGCGCTGGCTTGACGCGCTCCGCGCGCACGTATAACTGGCGCGCTCAGGTGCCGACTCGCCGACTCGCGCGCCTCAATTATTAGTGCGTGCGCGAGAGACGCTGTTTACCGAGCGACTTGGGAATAAAAAGGCTCTTGTTTTGGTAAGGCGAGTGTGCTTTCGGGATCGCTGGTGGACTAACTTGAAGTTGAAAAGTAAGAAAAAGATATGAATTAAAGATTTCGATTCTATGATGTATTCTTTATATTAAATTACAAAAGCGAACGTTTTTTATCTAAAGTTTGATTTTAAAAAAAGTAGTTTATGTCTACTTACCCTGTAGGCTAGGTAGATTGATATATTTATTTATAAAAGTATTTTAAACAAGTGAACTGAATCCATTTTTAATAGGGATTAATTAGAAATTTAATAAAATCATTTCTACTAGGGAAGTTGTGTTTATTTTATTCAGTTTTCCGTAAATAACTCATTACATGGATACTACCCCGACTGTAAATAATAAGGAGAATCAATACATGTCAGGTTGACATCACTGAATTAAATTATTATTTGATCTTCTACAATATCCACATAAAAAAAGATGTATTTACGGTAATACAGAGAAATACTGCCAGCTGCATTTCCGTTATAGCCTTTTCCAAGAGATACAATAAACATTTGATTATACTATAAAAAGACTGCTGAAATGAAAATAGGTAATAATTTTAGAATTTTAAAGATGCAACCATTATTTAATAAAAGTTGTCGAACGATTTTACATTTTCAACCTTTATCAGTGCAATTCATACTCGAGATTATCCCCAGCTTTAAAAGGAATACAAACAGTTTACCATAAAGCAGAAAAAGCATACATTTTAAGTGAAACGACAGCCAATTTAAGCCATCTAGACTTTCGACGGGCTCTCGCATTGAGGCGCGAAAGTGGCACGTTGCTGGCAAAGAGAGAGAAAACGAGCTTGCAAAACCGAGTGAATGAAGGTTATACCCGCGCGCGCGCGCGCACGCATCCACACGCGACTACGCGCGGTTATTGCGGCCCGCGGCCATTCAAACATCCGTGCGGGCCTCGCTCCTTTTTGTTCGCGCTCTCGGAAACAATTCGCGCGCCCCCGCCGTGAATCGTCCTAATTGTAATACGGCCCGAGTTATGAGCAGCTCGAGATTTAAGAGCCGGACACTCAAGGACCTTATCTCGTACAATTGCGACGCGGGCGAAACTTGTCCCTGCGCACGCGAGAAGAAAGATGGAGAGAGCCGAGTGCTTTACGCCTTATGACCTCGCTGAAATGATTTCGCAGCTGAAATATACAGGCGGAGGAGGAGCTGCGTGCGAGCGAGCGCTGATTGTTGAGCGGAGATATATTAGCACTTAAACGTCCGACGTGTGCTTTTACTACGGCGCTTCGAGATTTTCAATGTGGGATCGCAATTAAAACTATGCATTTTGCTTTGGATTTATCTTATTGTGAAACGTTTTTCAAGCCATTTTTCAAACTTCTGCGTTCTAGGCTGAAGTTTATTTTCGAGCGCGTGGGTGAGCAAGTTCGCTTATGGTCTATCAATTTACTTTATTGCGCATCTATCATAGAACTGAAATATTTGACTCGGTGTAAGTCCTACCCCCATGAAAGTGAAACTAGAGAATAAAACGTTCGAGAACAAAGTTATTTAATTAAGATGATGAAAGTTAATATATTTAAATTACAATTAAACATAAACTGTGCATAATTTGCAACGAAATAAATATCATTGGTCTGTTACATAACGATACTTACAACATTACATTCATGTGTTTAACACTCGACTTTTTGACCATCCAGAGTTCATTTATTCATGTATAATTGCTGTTAAATATCCTCTAGAGAAATGTAATTTCAAAATACCTTCCACACCCTTTTAAACCAAGTTTATATTACATAATATAAAGATAAGTAAAACATCCAAGCGGCATTCCTACAAAATTAAGCTTGAATTAATGATTACAAACAGCAAAGATAAAATTTCAACACACGTGCAGAAGATATGCAGTCCCTGCTAATTAAAATACAAATTTATCCATGTAGCGCACGCTGCGCCTGCATACCTTCAGCTTTCTTAGGAACAGCGAGGATCAAGCGCGACCGCAGGTGCTGGCTACGGCGTCTCGAGGCGACTCATATCATCCGAATCTCATCGTTTGAAGATCTAACAATTTTCGCGCAGGTGTGTGCGCCCACTGAGCAGCGATGTCTTAATACGCGTAACTTTGGCCTCTTACAAAAGACGTTTTCGTCCTACTTTATTGGCGAATTATAAAATAATTTTCGTCGCATTACCCCGTGAACGCTTGCAGTTTGAGAAGTTTTGATATCAAGGATGATGACCTCATGAGCTTTTGCGAATCTGGGTCAAATAAAATTAACGTGAATTGAAAAGAAAATGAACAATAAAAATACTAAAACCTCATATTTTTTTCTGTGCTAAATTAAAAATTTCTAAAGTTTATAATATATTTCAATTTTTTCAGAAAGTAGAGATTTGAAATAGCAGATTAGATTATTTTTTATAGAAAGCGTGCTTTTATCTTAAAACATTTTTTATTTCTTTTTTTTAATTTTATTTTTTTATTATCCTTACTAATACAAATTTTATAATGTTCTTTTCACAAAATTTATCACCTGCATCCATAAATCATTTGTGCATCTACAAAATCGATTACCTATACCGAACCATAGAAGGATAAGTAATCTTGCATCAGAAATATACTTTTACGTTTTATGCTTCATCAAAATTATTAATTTTTCGACCTTTTTCTTTAACTGCATTTTAATATCCTACAGTGGTAGGATTTGAACTACCACAATAAAAATTAATTCACATATCCATTGAATATAGACGTAAAAATGTAATTCTGCAACTTATACCTAAAAAGAAACTTGTTGAAAAAATTTTATGGAAACTCATTTATAATAAAAGTCTAATTCTTTTTTCAAAAAATTTGATGAGGAACAACTTCGACCATTGTGTATTCCCTTTACATTCCATATAATTAATAAAAGAGTCAAAATTTTTATATAGTGAAATTCATTGTCTATTATTCAAAATGTTATGTCTATTTTCAAATGTTAAAATTGAATTTATTCAATTTATTCATACGGATGAAAGTTCATAATATTTGCTAAAGAATTTCTTTATCTATAGAATTGACAATTTAAAAAATAAAAAAAATGTTAATTTACTAATTTGCAAATTTTAATTGCATCAAGAATCTTTTATCCTGACACTAGATTAAAACTTTTTTTGCAGTTTTTTGCTTTTTACAAGCAAGTTGAAGTCTTATCATGATAACTTACAAAGACGACGTGAATCGATTTATATCTTTCATAGCGCTATTATGCTCTAGAATATAAATTTCATTTCCTCACACTTTAAAAGGATAAAAAAGTTAAATCAGGCATAGTTTTTATGAAAACTAAATACTCGATTACAGAAAATTTTTTCAAAAATTTAAAATAGTTACCAAAGAAGTAATAATTTTTATTAAAACATTTTTCTCAAAGGTAGGCTTGTTAATGGAAATAGTTGGATCATTAATTTAACCCCTTGATTGGCAGGGCTTTTGCAAAACTGGTAGCCGCAATGATTAGTCTAGTTATGGGAAAACTATATTACTAAGGGTTTTAGTGGTTCGTCCAAATTTATTTTGAAATATTAAAGTTATTTAAATATGTGCATATATGATACACTGCCAGTTTTGGCACGATTTTTTGTTTTATGCATATTCGATACACTGCCAGTCAAGGGGTTAATTAGCATCAAAGAAAGAAGAGACGGAATAAAAAACCAATCATTACATTATTTCTTATTTTGTTCTTTTTTGCTAAAATAAGAACAGTTTAACATGGTTTTAAAATACTTGCAAGATTTTTTCCGAATCAATAACGTTTTCTGTATTGTATTGAAACATTTTTGTACAACAGCATCAGTTATACAGTTCTCTTACCCTATTTTAATACATGGGCAGATAAAATAGCAATTCACATGTTTGCAGCTTAAATAATCTTCTTCTCTTAAAAAAGGCATCAGAGAAGGTTAAAGCCTCTACAGGTTCAACTCTGATTAGTCGTTTAGAATGAGCTCGAGAATCAAGTTTAGGTTAGATATAGGAATGAATTTAATTAGTTATTAAAACTTCATTTGAGGCATGAGCATGATCTTATGGTATTGAATCTTAGTTTTATAACTTAGAAACAAAACGAAAGAAATTTTTTCTAAGAGCGATGAAAAAATTTGTGGACGAATTTAAAAAATTACAGAATAACGTGTTCGTTAGTACATGCGAGTACTGTAAACTCCATGTTTTTGTACTTGTTTAGGTTTTTGGGGTAAGATATTGGTAATGGTCGACAAAATGGTGCTTAAGTATTGTACATAATACAAACAATTGAAGTCATTTATCATTTTTTTAAACCATTTTTTCAGTGAAAAATAATGCTG
The DNA here is from genome assembly GCA_900480035.1 of Eupelmus urozonus. Taxonomy (NCBI): domain Eukaryota; kingdom Metazoa; phylum Arthropoda; class Insecta; order Hymenoptera; family Eupelmidae; genus Eupelmus; species Eupelmus urozonus. Next base: position 174 of record UELX01006596.1, on the reverse strand, counting down.
TCGGTACTCAAATTTGTAATTTTTAAAAAACGGTAAATGTGAGCACTGCGTTTCACTCGAAAAACGGTTTAAATAATATGATAAATTGCTTAAATCATTTACACTGAAAAAAATTTTAGGCTACAGTAACTAAAAGAACAGTTCTGACAACGATACAGTTTGGCTGACTGGTTT
>UELX01006595.1:0-10526 GCA_900480035.1 Eupelmus urozonus | reverse complement strand
ATATCTCGTCGTTTGTAGTAATTTAATTTTTATCGTTTGTTATAAGCAAAATAGTTGATTTTTCGTCTGCTAATTTTCGCGCGAAATTTGAATTTCAAAATTGAGTATCGGACCCCGTTAAAATTGGTACCAATATACCCATCCCCATATATAAAACAACGTTCAGGTATTGGAACTGAATACTGGATTGCAAGAGAATATCGCATTTCTATACCTTGCGCACATTTATCGACAATTGCAATTTTATAAATATATTGTTGAAATTTCAATATATTGAATATTAAAACGGATAACTGAAAAATTGTAATGTCAGTATAAGGCTTTCGCTTGAGCCATTGATTACATTCATATGCTACATCAATTATTCATTTAGGAAAAATTTTTTTATAAAAATAAGGTAAATCAGGTTGCGAAAAATCCACGTTTCAATATAAAAAGATTAAATTTTAATAGCTTATTTTAAAACAATAAAAGGAAAATCCGGTAAATTTCTTTTTTTAGTTTTTGTTGATAAAAATTTCGTTAAAGAAATTTTAATACCTAAAAATAATAAAATTTTTCACTGTAACCGTTTCAGGTAAATACTTGACAACACCAAATACACACCGTAGTTTGCAACAAATTTTGTTTGTATAGAGATATACTTTTCCTATTTGTTACTATTGCTAACAAATCAAAGTGAACCTGTGGTAAATAACACTAATAAAGTAAAAGAACTTATTTTAAAATCTGCAAATTCTGAGCTCAACAATTAGTAGAGCTATTAAGAAAAGTATCTTTCGGAATCCCTAAGCCCCGCGATACTCAAGTCAGTTCTTAAGGGTTGTTTTATCGATTCTTAATCACTTTATTATGTCGCAAGTTCGCATATAACTCCTGTCAACGTACAAAGCAGCGTTATCATGCAGTTAACTCAAACTGTTAGAGCAGGCTATAATTGCAAGACGAGCGCAGGAAATGCCTTGCACCTACAGGTCCTCGTTTCACGTATGGTTGTATATACAAAGAGAGCGAGAGAAAGAGAGAGAGAGAGAGATAGAATAAGGGAGGGCGAGAGGAAGGGAGGGAGAGTAAGAGAGAAGAGGCGAGAGAAAGGGCGAGTGCGCGCAAGGGAGAGAACGAGAGGAAGGTCGATAGTCGCACACGCTACTGGGAATGGGTGCGGTTCCCTGTATGCTTCTTTTATTCTTCGTTTCTTCGTCCGATAGCCTGCCGCTACATAAATTTTGAAACCTTTCACGCCCCGTATGCCCGGCTCTATCGATATTCGCTCAATTCGCGGCAATGATTTCTTGCTACTTTGCTAAACACAACGGCGCGCTCGTAGAGCAGCATCGCTGCCTGGTAATAGCTTCTCTTGGCTAACCGTAACCGATAATCTGTATCTTTATATAATCGCCTATATACGACTGCGTGAAATACAATATCTTTTATTTCCTACTTAAGACGGCCTCGTTTTCTCGGTTCTCGTTTCATTGCACTTTTCAAAACTTTTCTCGCGAACGAATGCATGGATTTATGGCGAATTTTGGGATGTGTTTCTACTTTTTTGTAGAAAGTGCGCAGCTCAACTTTTAAAATTCGATTTATAGAAAATAATGAATAGTATCATCTGTCATTGTCTAATTTTAGTTTTTCCAAACTTTTCTGTTGAACACATCATCGTTCTATTTGGTAATTTAAGGAAGCTTTAACTTTCATATATAAAGAGCGTATCTATCTAAAAATTATAACACAAAGAAAAATCTTAAGTTACAATAAATTAAATATAACCGTTGATCTCTTGAGTGATACGACGTGATCTACTGCTTAATGTGAATTATTTTGTTTCATAATTTTATGGTATACCCGGAAAATTTTACAGTACGTTTGTAAAAAAAAACTTCTATGATGATAGCTCGACTTTTAGTTTAGTGCGCTTAAAAGACAATTTTTAAAATTTCAGTAACTGAACAACTGTAGCTGTCGAATAATTCTAGTCATTATGTCAATGAAGATAATATAAATTTAGTTTCAGCATGCACAATTATTTTCTTTTTTTCTAGAATAACTATGTTTACTATTTTTAAATTTAAGCTATTGAAACTGAATTTTTTAAGTTAACAACGAAATTTTCAATTTCTAAATAAATTGTTATTTAAAATAAATCTTAAAAAATAATAATTTACAAATTACACTAATTTAATTCATTTAAAAGTTATATTAGTTATTAAATTAATCTTGAGTAAATTAAAACCTTTATTATGGCTATCAAGATTATTGTTAACTACTTGGGAAATAACTTTTACAAAGCGTTGTTAATAAATTTAAATTTTGTAACTATAGTTTAAAAAAATTTTAAAAATTTTAAAAAATGTTGATCAAAATTTTAAGGAATAAATAATAAAATAATTTGCATACATATGCATAGAATATAAATGTTGTGTATAATCATACTTGATATAAAAATTTGAAATTTGTTTGGGATTTCTTGTTGTCTTAAGATATTTAAAGTTAATAACAAAGGGTTAATAACAAAAACGTCATTTTATTTGAAAGGAAGTCTGAAACAGTATTTTTTTATTTTTGAGAAGCTTGAAAGATCAATTATACGAATTTATAATAAGTGTGGGTAAATTTACTTTGTATTAGTGGGTTCAAAAGTATAAAAATATAAAATATTAAATCGAAAATTTCTAATTCGATAGAAATTTAATTATGTTTTACATTATTTACTGAACATTTAAAAATTTATTATGAGACAAGAGTATTGCTGATTTTTAAATTTTTTATTATTATAAATTGCAAATATTAAACTAATATTTTTTTAATTACCTTCATATTTTATTATATTATTATAAATCTTAATGGAAATTAAAATGTAATTTACTTTTCTTTTAATAATTAAATTATAAATTATAATATAATTAACAATTACTTCTGAAATTTGATTTTATTTAAAATAAAGTGAGTTCTGTAACCCACTGTTTTATAAAGAGCAAAAAGAAGATATATATTGTTAATTGTGTAAATATTAATTAAAAACTACTAATCTTTAAATCTACGAAAGGCGTGTTTTGCAACTATATTTCTTGGGCTTTTATAGTTTATAGGCTTTTGTAGCAATTATCTTGGCTTGAAAATGAAAATTTAATTGAAAGGATGAAATTATTAAGGACGTACTTTTAATTAACTTTTTCGAAAATTTTACAATTTCTGTATAGATGTAAGAATAAAGAATTAATAAATATGATTTTTATATAAAAAAAATTGTTCACTGATTAATAAATTTTAACAATTTTGAAATTACAGTAATTAATTTCATTATTAAATATAAAAATTATTAACAAGTGGCATGTTAACTGTCACGTTATATCCATCTAACTTGCCCTACAGAATTTCCGACGAAATATTGATTTTTCTACTTATTTTATTTTTTCAAATTTTATGTTCTTTAGGTGATATTACATCTTGCAAATCTATAAGTTATCAGTTTTTAAACACCTTATTTTATCATTTCTATATAAACCTTTAGAGTATATAGAAAATATTAAATTTATTTTTTTAAGAAGACTTAAAAACTGATGAGATTTTATGTACGAACTAGTAGAAAGTTATAAAATATATTTTGTTATAAATCATTTCAACAGCGCAATATTTATCTACTGTTTGAAATCGACGGTATAAAATATTGTTATCAATTTCTTTTATATACATCCATATTATTGCAATTTATTTTTAATTAATGTTGGGATTATATAGTATTAGAATAGAATAGAAGTATAATATATATAGTATAGAATTCTATATTATACATTTAACTATTTCTACACCAAATGCACAATTTTAAAGGATCATTATGTAAATGATATTGTAGCAAAAACGATATCTGCACAGTTATGACAACTGTACTAACGTAACAACTTTTATGGCAAATATCAGTGTACGAAAATTTTAGACTACGTTATAAGTTCGATTCTCATAATAGATCTGGCAATTTGTACAAGATAATTGGTTTTTTTACGACTGGGTGGATTTTACAACATTTGATAGCAACTGAAATGTAAATTCGAATTGACGGATCTAATATCTATTGACACAAGCGAAGTTTTCAAGCATTGCCGAGGGCAACAATATAATAACAAAAACATTTGCAGGTAGCAGAAAATAAAAAGTGTATACTTACTAAATACCTAATAAAAGTAATTAAAAAAAAATAATTGTACAATAAATATTTACTTGTTGTAACATATTGCAACGAGGTGGATTATAATGAGAATATAATAAAATGGTAGATTATAATAAAAAGTTTATAATAAAAATATGTTTAATAAAACTAAGTTTGAAAATTATAGGCTAAAAATTGTTTATGTGATAATTCTACAGCCACATGATAAATGTAAATTAAAATTCTGACTTTTTGAAGATATCTTTATATCAAATATGAAAACAAGTCACATAAACAAATAATAAAACACGTAAGTAGGATGAACCTATGTTATGTTGACTTTATATTTTTTTACGTGCATCATGATCATAATGCATTTAAAAAAATGTTCATTTGCGAAAAATATAATTTTTTTTTATATTTCCGAAACTGTAATTAAAATATTAAACATATTTATATAATAAAATTGGTCTAAAAAAAATATAAATATATTATATGGTACCTTCTTTTTTATAAAGTATTATAAAAGTTTTTTAAAAGTATTATTGTTTTCAGTAAAAAGGTAAAAGAAAAAAATAAATACTTGTAACTGATACTGTTTTTGAGTATGAAGAACGTAAATAAGAAACACGAAAATGATTAATTCACATAATTTTAATTGAGAATCTTTTATGAGCAATTAATTATGTAATGAATAGCAGAGGAAACAAAGCGCTCTATGAACTTATGAATGCAGCAGAGATAAGCAACCGGGCGCGCCCGGTGGCCACCTAATGGCTCCACTGCTCTGTTTTTGCTTTAAAACACAGACAGATTGCTGAACTAAGCGTGCAATTGTTTGATTTCCCTCAATTCCAGCTCGCTTTCCCGAGCAACGAAACTGACAAGCCAATTAAAAATTCAACATGGCAAAAGAAAATAATCCGACTCGGCTCTTTCTTTCCATAAATAAAAAAGGCAACACGCCAGCCAAGCTCTATCGTGCAAAAGGAAAAAAAAGCCGAGCGTGCTTCGGAGGGGGAGAAAAAAGTTATCCCGAAAGAGCGCAGTAGATAAACGAGATAGAGAAGGCGGCAGGGTAGTGTAAGCAGGCCTCACCCTCTTTTCCGAATTTTCGCTTCTTCTTGCTGCCTGTGCCATCTCCAACGGAGCCCTTACTCGAAGCCTTGTCTTTGCTCTTCCAGCGAATCAACATCTTCCACGAGGAGCCGGATCTTGCGAGAGTCCAGCGATCAGCATATACTTCTCATGGGCACTGATAACGAGCGCACTTCCCAGTCACTACTCCCGCGTAGCACCATCATTTTTCATCCCCTTCTTCCTTCCTTTACTCTCTCCGCTGCTCTCTTGGCCTCTTTCGCAGCGGCTCCCTGTCCTCCTCGGTTCTTCCGCTCGTTGCGCTCCGCCAGGACCTACATGGAGTCGAGCTCTCCTCTGCAGGCTGGCCGTCCATCCTCGGAGCGACAACGAAGCGCCGCTGGCGACTGCAGTCCCGATAAGCGCCGCAGCATAACCGAAATCTTGGCGGTCGATGTGCTCCCGCCAGCAGCAGCCTCTGTGTTCGGATCACTCAGCGGCAATCTGCGTCGAGGCGTAGAAACTACTTTCCCTCCGGGCCGCTTGCGGAACGGAAGAGCGCGTCGATGTCGGGGGTGTGGATTACGGCGGTAGGATATGCAGAAGAGCCGAAGAAAAGAAGTCGGAGGGTGAGCTTAAGGCGAGGGCACTAGGATGGGCGTCAGTCGAGCCCAGCAGCAGTGGCACAAGCACGGTTGAGGAGACGGCGATAGAGAGCTTGAGAGAGAGAGAGAGAGCTTTGACCGGGATACGCAGTATTAACGGCAGCAGCAGTAGCTGCGGCCCAAAAGCTTTCCGGCTTTCGCGTTGCTGAGGTAGCTGGCGCTTCGCGCGTCAGCTCGTAGCAGCAGCAGCAGCAGCAGCAGCAGCCGCTGAGCTAGCGGCTTGAAAATCGATCCTGAGCGCGGCGTGCAGCTCTCTCTCTGTTTCGCCGGGAGGGTCGGCTGCGCGGTTCCGTGCGGAGTCCGCGCGCTATACTAACGGGTCCGCGCCCCGCAACTTCGTGGCTTGCCGAAAGAAGGCTAGAGCGAGAGAGAGAGAGAGGGAGAGAGACTGTGCTGGCTCTGTATGCGTGGGAGTGAGAGAGAGAAAGGGGAGGAAGACAGACTGCGCGGATATGGAGCTCTCCCGAGTTGAGAGGGCGCTGGATCGACATCCTACTGCGCAAGGTCATCGAGTGGCCCGTCTTTTGATAACGCTGAGCAGGGAGCCCAGAGGGAGCTCCTGTAACAGCTTCAGCATTGCCTAATAATTTGCTCGAGTGTTTTCTCATTTTTAGCGGAAAAATCGCGCCCTCGCCGAGGCGTGATCGCTTCCCCACGCGAAACACCCACCCTCCGGGCTCTCTGGGCAAAGTTCTGCGGCCAACTCGTTAAACGCCGTTCAAACTTATCTTTCGCTCGCGAATTCGTTCTGTCCATTGAGCGCTAAATTTGTTTATTTATTTATAATCCTGTGCTCAATTAATAACTGTTTGTAATTTTTACATATGTATCCAACGTTTTTCGGGTAATCAATTTCTAAACTCCGAGTCGATAAAATGATTCTAGATACATTTTTGTTTGAAAAATGTTCCCGAAAAATAGCAGTTACAGGAATTTGAACCCATTATCTTTAAGTTAGCGTGCATCAGCCAGTTAATTTATACGTTTCAATTCCTAGCTGACTCCTTATTGTAGTATAAAAATATGTGAAATAATATAGAATGCTTAAAACACACGTGAATCATAAAATAAGTTGATTTAAAAACTGTTAATACTGTGGTATGGATTCATATACGCTGATAAGGACGATTGAATGAAGAATCTTAGGATCTGTGCATTATTTAACCCCATACCTTATATTTATAGCAATGAATACATAATACTAATAAATGCTGTTTTATAAATGTTTATTTTTGTAGAAAAAAATAATTTTCATAATTATTGCATTTAGTAAAACTTTTTATCAAAGTTAAAAAATGCATTTAAATGCAGGAAAACCATACAAAAGAATAAACGTATGAATTTTTTGTTTAAATTATGAAAATCTGTAATAATAGATAAAAAAGATATACCATAGTTCGAAAATTTCTTAGGTAAAAGAACGAAATTAAGAAATCATTCTTGAAAATTCTTAAAATTTAATAGAACTAATACGGACCATTAAAAATTTACAAATTATTAGTACCCTTTTGTGGATTAACTATGTGAATGGTCGTAAATTTTAGATCTAATTATTTTTTTATTTCAATAAAAGCTTATTTACAGTTTATTTTATTGAAAGAATAAAGATAATTTTAAAATTAGAAAAATCTAAACAAAGATTATCTTTTTTTTTAATTTAATTATTTATCTTTTTTCAATGAAATTGATTGAAGTTAAATTTTTTAAAACGTTTAATGAAACTTCTGCTCTCTAATTTTTATATTTTCTTGTCTGAAAATATTTGTTGAATAAAAACATCTATTTATCATTTTTTACAATATTTCGTTGGTTTAAAGAAAAAAGGCCTTAACTTGGACGAGAGCTAAAAAAACATGATAGCTCGGCTGAGAAACGCTTAGAAAGGTAATAACTCATCCGACCGCTAGAAAACGTAATATCTTTACCAGATGTTAAAAAACGTTACAATTTATGTTATCTTTATTTCAAGGAATTTAGAATCCTTTATTAAGAGCATACATTGAGTGGCATCGTATTATTTATTATAAATATTATTTAGATAAATAAAAAATTTATTTTATATTAGAAAATTAAAAAATATGTTGGAATTGCAAGGTTTACCTGATTAAACGTAAAACACAAAAGTTTAAATATTATCCGATGAAAAAAGAAAAAAAGAAAAAAATAAATATTCCTAGAAAACAGTTTGGAAAAATAAAAATCGGACAAAGGGAAGAATTCGTTTATTTTATTTCTCTGTTGATACTATATAGTCAATGGTATATTGTTACACAATTTATTTTTTTTATAAAATTTTAAATATTGATTTTATTCCGTATTTCAGAAAAATAGCATGTGAAATAATGTACCACTGACCAGGCAGAATAAAGAAAAAAATTTAATTTACAATGTGAATTGAAAACAGATTTTTAAAATCTCAAAGCGGTTTTCATCTACAATGAAAATAAATAAAAGCTAAATTACATACAAATTTTCTAACACGCATTGAACTTATTACGTTTTCTAGAGTTCGAAGAGTGAAATATTAACTTATGCTAATATTAAATTTATATTAATAGAGCTCGAATGATATATTAACTAAGATTATTAAAAGGTGAATTAAACTATTACGTTTTGTAGTCTTCGTCTAATTTTTTCAAAGCTAAAATCTATTATAACTACTCTCATAACGATTTATCTAAACAGTTTCTACCTTTAACGAGATGTCGAAGCTGCCCAATTTTCTCGGTTTTTCTACGTTTTTGATTGAATTATTTGTCTCATATCTAGTCTGACCAATTCGTACTCATTTTTATGATAATCGTAGATCTAAGCAAGAGTTTATTAATAATATTAATAATTCTCTTGAAGCGAATATAAAATCTGTTTAATTTATATTGATTTGAAGCAAGTTTATAATGTTTTGATTCAAGTAACTGTCTACTTGAAAATTCAAAACGAATTTCCTATTAGTGAAGTCTAAAGTAACTTGCCATCAATGCGCTGCCGCGCCTTTTAATACTTTCCTATAACAGATATCTATTTTGCGTAAGATTAATTATACTGCTTTTTACTCGTGTACCGAAACGTATTCTTTTATATGATGCACACAAAGCGATATTTATAGTATAGACTTTTTTATTCCAGTATGCGCGAAATCGAGCTTTGCGCACAGAGTATATGAAACAATTAATAATAACAAAAGAACCATCTGAATAAACAATAAAATTTCGTACTTATTTTAAATTATTTATTTACAAAAAACTTACTATTATATATTACACATAGTGTACGAATCACATCGCTATAGTAAAAATGCCTTTTTCCATTGGTTTACAATTTAATAATTTTAAAAGATACACTATTTAATCATTATTTGTGCGGATCTAGCAAGTATGTAAAGCTTCGCTAAAACCCCCAAAATATCAAATATTGCAATAACAAAAATTTCTTCAGATTTACCTAGCATAATTATATGTAATGAATTTCAGCGAATTCTGGAAGTATTTGAGAATTTTTATGCAAAAAAATAGACCTTCTTTATAACACCAACTATTTAATTTTAACCACTTTATTTTCAATAATAGCGACATATTCGCTCCTATAACGTCGTTCGGTTTAACTTATATTTATTAATCCTTTATTATATTAAAAAGTCTCTAACCAAAAGAGGAAAAATCAGCTCCCAATAGTTCCACTCTATATGAGCAAATGAAGGAGCATTTATTTAGATGAACGTCATGAATCTGCATTCATTGGGTGAGAGAATACGATCATATTGTTTATTATATGATTAACGTTTTTTTAAACGTTTTATTACTTTTTATTTTACCGATTCATATTTATGATTTTGCTATCAAATCAATGACGCTTTTATGACGTTTTTGTGACCTATACGTAGGATTTCTTATGCGCGTATTTTTTATGTACATCATTCAAAAATATATCGATACTTTAAATTTTTTTATTCATGTTAATATTTTTGAAATTAAAATTTTTCATATATTTGTGAGGTGATGATCGTCTCTGATGTGGTCTAGATAAATTTTTATATTATTTATATCATATATTCTATGAGGATGTGTCATATATTTTATAATATTATAAAATGATATATAAGTATACTAATCACAAAAAAATATCTTATAGTAAAAATAAAATCCATTTAAAATAAAATTATAAAGCTAATTAAAAAAATTTTAAAAATCTAGATATTCATATGTATTTATTATAAAATTATATAACATTTTTCCAGCATCCAAATTATCTGGACCACATCAGAGATTATCATCACCTCACACAAATATTAAAAAATCTAAATTTCAGAAATGTAAATATAAATAAAAAAATTTTAAATATCTATATTTTTTTGAATGACGTATATAAAAAATACGTGAAATTCCACGCACAGATCACGAAACATAAAAACATCACTGGTAGCAAAACCATAAATATTAATCTGTAAAGTAAAACGTAATAAAAAAACGTTAAACTTATAAAAAACGATATGATCGTATTCTCTCACCTAATCAACGCAAATACATGAAATTCATCTAAAAAAAATTCCCGTCATTTGCCCAAACAGAGTAAAACTATAGGGGACTGATTTTTCTCTCACACTAAAATATTTGACGATAATTTTTATAAAAGATATATAA
>UELX01006594.1:0-10528 GCA_900480035.1 Eupelmus urozonus | reverse complement strand
GCGGATGGCTAACTGTGAAGAATTAGACATCCACTAGCCTAGTTTTAAACACTTGGCCAATTTTATTGGGGAAATTTTTACCAGGGTTAGATTGAAAAAAATGTAGGCCTCCACTGTTCACTAGTCTTTTTTTTTTCAATAACTTGGATACTTTGGTTTTACATAAGAGCCGCCACTCTAGTCAATACATCAGTTTGTTATTATGCTTGAGGTGTACGCTTTATAAATAGATGACCATATATTTACTGCTAGATTCAATTTACTACTAGAAAACTATTAGTATTTTGGTATGAAAATTAGTACTTTTAAAGAATCAGAAACTTATTAACATTCATTAAGAGGATTCACTTGCACAAGCAAATCGCACTGAAAACGTACAGTGAAAAAAATGAATACTCCCATTCCTTACTTGTTCACAAACTGCAGCTTACATTCTGAAACAAGAAATATTAAAAAGCAGTTTAATAAAGCATAATAATCTCAGCACTCGCGGGGGCGTCAGAAAAATGAATCTCAACTTAATTTTAGATAATCCGGAGAAATCCATTCCTCACAGAGCCCACGGTTTCATCGCCCAATACAAACTCGATTCAGCCCGTCTCCTCTCGCTTAGGCATATCAGCCAGCTCCACTCGGCGGCTAATCCTTTTACAATCTCTCAAGCAGCCTAGCTAGCTCCGATGCATCTTTAATTCTCAGCAACGCTCCGCTTCGCTTACAAATTGAATATCACTCAGGCGACGCACATAACTCGATCGCCCGCGGGCCTTTTAATTTGCCCTTATGAATTTCGCGTAAGAACTCCAGCTGCTCTATGTATAAGCTCTGCCGCGAAAGAGAAAAGCTGTCTTCCCATAGTCGAATTCGCCGTGCGATAAATATTAATGCACGCGCGGCTGGTCCAGGGGCGCGCGCGCGTGCCGATGAATATTCAGCGCGACTGCGAAAGGAGAAAAGGTAATTTTCTTTCCGCGGCGATCTTTGCCGCCCTGCTTTTGCTGTTCTTGTAGCTTCGAGCGCGGCTAGAGCAAAATTGACTACTTTTTAACGTTGTTTGAGGGGAGGAGAGTTGTTGCAGCAATAGCTTGCTGTGATTTCGGCGCATTTTCATGAGAGTGAAAGACTAGGGCTAGGAGAAAACCGAGCTGCTTCATACAAAATGCATATTTCATTAAATATTTCATAGATTATGCGATTATTTTAGATTCTTGCAAAATGTAGTGATCAAAGATTAATTTATATAAGTTTTGTAGCATAACAGAAAAAGAAATAAATAAAATCTTTCGCTGAATTCATTCAAAAAATCCTAATTCATCACACAAAGGAGCCCAGAGATCCGATCCACCATCCACGTTATAAATCAATAGTGAAAATCTCGGGACATCAAAATCCCGTCTTCGAAGAGTGTCGCTCTACAAGCGAGGCCAGCGCATTTCCGGAGAAAGCGTAGGTACGGAGCGGCTCTCGAATCGATTTGGGCGGCCAAAGAAAGTATGATATACGCGTTTCGCCTGTACGTATACATCCCGCGGGTGCGGGCTCATCCGGTCCCGAACGGAACGAGATATGCCGCACGCGCGGTCCTATATCTAGCGGTGCACGTACAACAGTTTTTCTTTTCTTTGATATCCTCGCGGCGCGAGGCTTGCTTATCATTGGTCAACCCTGAGTCGCGTGACTCTTGTCTATTGGACGTATGCGTTTGTGGAAAGTTGGGAGAGTTGGTGCTGTCAGAGTTTGAGATATACCGAGAAGAATAATTAAACGCAAAAATCTGAAAGAGTTTTTTAAAGTGGCCTTTTAGTTGTGTTGGTCTCTTGTTTTTATTTTTTATTCAAGAAGGCTAGTGGTAGAATATTTACAACTTTTTGCTTTTTATGTGAATGAATAGGTTTTTTAACTATTGCTATTTTAATGTGGTTATATAATATTGGAGAACCAATTTTTCCCGAGATTTGCAAATAGAATGGAAAATAAATTCACTGAATAATAAATAGCTTGATATAAATGTCGCTAAAGTTCCATTGAAGTTACTTGATTATTGACTTTTCATTTGGCAGTAATTCATACTATATTAATAATAAATTACTATTATTCAGAAGACAATTAAATTAAATTGCAATTATTGATTTAAGGAAGCTTCTATTTTCAACTAAAGTAACGATATTTCAAATGAAATCTAAAATATAAATACGTATTAATATACTTATCACAATATTTAGAAAAGCTGAATTTTATAAATAAACACTTAGTAAAATTATCACTTTATCTTTGGCTTACTTAGCTATCTCAATTAAGCAAAGTCTTATGCACACAAGTACAAGCTCACCTAGAATAACTCAGAAGATCAATTTGACCGAGCAAACCATATTTTCCTCGCGAATCATTGCGTTTCAGACTTCTCCCAGCAAGGCATCGCCGCGCCAAAACTCGCGCAGCTCACGGCCCCAACTCTCTGCTGGCAACTATTTCTTCCAAAAATTTTACACCAGTGCAAAGTTTTTCTGATCGCAGCATATACATTCCAGGGGGACGCGCGCGTCTTGAAAAGGGAGGTGAAAAGAGGACTAGCGGCGCTCTGCGCGCGTGATCTACGGCTGAATTTCCTGTGCGCACACGCGGGCGCGCGCGCGCGCGACCTCGATAGCAAGCGGCAATGCGTCTTGAGCAATAAATAACCAGCCTAAGGTAGCTGGCGCGCTCGGCAGGAGCATGTGCGCCGATTGCGAGCGTCGCTCATACAGTATCAAAAATTAGAATGTCTTGGCTCTTAAAGAATTGCCCTTGGGAGGCTCTTTATCAACGGGGCCTGCTGGATCGCGATTTGTCGGGGGGCTTTTTAGGGCTTTTAAGTATTAATTTGAGCCTTTAGTTAAGCTTCTTTAACTTTAGACGTATTGTATTAAAGAAAAATATCATTACAAGGTGTAATAAAAAATTATTATTTTTATTATTAAAGTACTCTTTTTCAAATATTTGATTTAGATATAAAATACTAACAAAAATCTCAACCAAAAGTTTAGTTCTTGGAGACTGATAAAACTATGACTACAGTAACTCTGCTATACTTTAGCGATTCTTTAAGAAATCGTGGAAAAAATTCAAACTTTTTCTAAGATTTTTTTATAGAGGTAGAATTTGAAAGTAATTTTTTTATTTAAAGAAGAAAAGTTTCTTCACTTCTAGTTTAGTTATTTAAACATGATTTTTAGTAAAGTATTTGTAGTATAAGTATTGTTGATGAAACATTTTTTTGTTTATTGTAGAAAATAAATTGTAAGTCCAGTTTGAGATTATAATATAAATCTAGAATTTCTGTAGCTATACGCCAGGTGACCGGCACAATGGTGCTATGAGAAAGAAAAAGGAAAGAGTAAGACTGCAACTTTTATTCTCTTCCGCGCGCATTGAGCCTCTTCATACTTTTGCTATTCTCAAAAATAAAGCTTTGTGACGGCAACATTTTTGGATTTCGAGATTTCGATGAATCCTAAAGTATTACAGTTTCTTGATTTAGAAAATATACTCCTTAGTATAGAAGAAATATTTCAAATATAGTATGCGCGTGAAGGTGGTGGGTATGATAAAATCGCTTTTTGTTATATCTCTTTCAGGCACTCATTGAATACGCGTGCAGATATTATTTTAAGGTCTGTTACTAGGTGCAACCGTGGCCTGAATTCAATGTCCTGAATTCACTTATATCACAATATATTTTTTTAAAGGTAAAAGAACTGTAAAATCTGTCCTGCTTCGAAAATATAGAAATCTACATTTATACTATCATACACATAACTCAATACACCTTACGTATCTTTAGCCAAAAGAGACAATTATTCAAGCATCTTGCTAGCAACCATCCCTTATCCATCTACGTTCGGACCATTAGCTCAATGTGCGAATCGATCCCACCTCTCTTCGATGGCCTTCGGGCCATATAGCACGCATTTCCCATATCTCGATTGATATCGATCGATATATATATATTCTCTCTGTCTGTCTCTCGCTCTAACGACTTGCTCTTTCTATAATCCAAAGGCCGAGGTTGGGAGCCGCCATTATCACCGACTGTCGTCGCACATCCCGGGCCTGGGGATGTAATTTATCGAGGAGAGAGAGCCGGTACTATGCTCTCCGAGTTTCTCCTTCCTCCAGCTGTCCGTGGTCGGTCTCCTGATCCTTTGACCCGCATTGTGTATACATATCGCGAATGCGGAAAGGAAATTGTGTACACGCCACGCCACCCGCTCGGTTGAGGGCCGCGCTCTGCCAATATTCCGCTCCCGGCATTTGACGGATATTATCTTATATCAAACCCAAAGCATCTCTCTCTCTCTCTCTCGCTCTCTCTCCCTCTCTCTTTCTCACTAAAATTTTAACTCTCGAGAAACCAGATCATTTCTTTGTAATTAAAGTACAATTTTTACGCTTTACGCAAGCCCAAGGTCAAATACAAATCTAAAACTAAAATTTGCTGTTTTTCTTATTTTTGGAATAAAAAGAAGGTAAACGCCTTGAGTCACCCGGCAAAAGTGTTAATCAAATACTTTTTTGTCGTCGTTATTTTGCGTAGTTTCTTTTAATCATATAATAAGTTAAAATGTCTTAGATCTATGCAAACACATAGAGAAATGAAGGAAGAAAGAAAGAGAAAGAAAGAGAGAGAGAGAGTTATTTGCAAAAATTGACTTTGAAACAATTTACAAAAATATTCTTGAAATCAAATTAAAATTACCTACGACTTTTGTTGGAATTATTGAAAGGATATAAAGCAAGGTACGGACGATATACGATTCTGGAAAATTATTCAGAGTATCATTATCTTTTAGTACACCCTATACAATATACAACCTCGGCTAACCACAATATACTAAAGCAATATTAGATTTCATATCTCTATATTAATTTTAAATTACACGAAACACAAGATCATATTTTCTATCAATTTGAGATTTTTTATTATTTTTTTGAACTAATCAGAATTATAATTAAAATTTTAAACATTTTATTTACAAAACTCATAGATGTCAAAAAATTTTAAAAAAATGAAGAATTTTTTATGAATTACTACACTTTAAGCATCTTCTTACGTGATACTTGTAATTAAGGTTCTGATGATAATGGAAAATAATTTTTTCTTGGTGATAAGCTGTAATGCTCACAATCGCAGTCCGTTTAATACATTTAATTACAAAGATTGATTGAATTTCATGTTTATTTAAATTATTTATTACTTCAGAAAACTTTGTTTTTTTTACAGAAACTACGTCCAAAAATAAAATTTTTTATTGCCTTTGATTTTTTCCTATAAGTTAAATAATAATATTCATTTCATAAACAGTAATTAGTAAAATGCAATTAATCCTTAATTAGTGATAGATAAAATTAAAAGAAATGACGATGTATATAATATTATTCAAAAGATTTAGAAAGAAAATAACTTGATATTAAAATTCCTTATTATTATATTAAAAATTATGCACTTGAAACATTTATACATTATTCAAGTGTAAAAGTTATAAAATTTAAAATATTATTTTAAATACACTTATGGATAATTTAAGTAAATTTTAGAATATTTTATGTAAGTACTTTTTTTAATGATGTTTATAAATAAAATTATTTTTAAATATTATTTAATAATGATGTATATAATTTTAAAAATCAAGACGTAGGTAAAGGTTGTAAAAGCTTTACAGTTATTCTGTTAATTGGTCAAGTAAATTTTTCCTTTGTAGCAAATTAGATAGTAGCCATTCATAAGTTATAAATATTATAAAATAAAAATGTGCTAAAAAGAGTCTTCAATACGCTTTAGGAATACTTAAAAATCTTTTTAATTGAAGCTTTGTAAAATAATTACTTTAAAAAAGCACTAATCCAACAATCATACATTGAAATCAATTGAATGTTATTTGAAAATTGTCTAAAATAAGTGTTCAACAGCTTCATAATGACATACTCGCACTCGGAGCACGTGACCATAGAATGTTTAACGCTCTTCGTGCTCGCCGAGTCGCCAAGTCACCGAGTCAGTCGTCTCCAGAATCGCTTGTTCTTCGCTTCGTCTGGCTTGTAAAATAATAAGCCCCATCTACCAATCTCTTCAGCATTTATCAAAAGTGCACGGAACTCCGGGATATATTCTCAAAGACCATTTGCTCGAATAAATCAAATCTTCAGTCGACTTAGTAGAGACTCTCCCAGAATCCGACAGGTTTGTCATCGCAGATTATCTCGTCGTAGTCAGGCAACTGATCGGATATTAGCTCGATAAATCTTGGCAGCGGGCAGAGACTCAGACATCCAGGTATTTGCATTTCTTTGAACGTCTCCGGTGTACCCATGTAATAGAGTATCTGGTGAAATAATAACATTACTTTGATTGAAAGAAAAGTGAATTTTCATAAAAGTCGCGAAGGCATAGAGATATAAATGAACCTTTAGAGAACATACTTTGACATAATAATTTGAGCGATCCTCGCGTAGTTCGATAACGATGGCACTTGAGTATTCCGGTATGTGTGGTTCCCACACTTTTAAGGTCTGCAGCACGGCGACGATGGACAATTCATGGGTGCTGTATAAGAAGACCTTTCGCTCGTCTTTAGATTTGTCGTTCGTTTTGTTTAGCATATCGTCCACTACTTTACGTATAAGTGCACCTAATATTTATGCAATGATTAATTATTTTACGTTAATTATAATTTTAAATATATGTATTTTTGTTATTAGTTTTAATTTTAAATTAAGTAAAAAGTTTCCAATCTCGTTGAAAATTGAAAATTTTTAATATTTTAATAATTACATCATTAATATATAAAGGATAAAAAAAAACTTTTGATATAAATTTTATTAATTAATGATTGACAACAATCAAATTCGTCAATAGTGTAGAGAAAATGCAGCGTACTATATCCATACATTATGCCATATATTATAATAGGTTATTTTACCTTCTTATTATGTTGATTTAACCAAATCTGTGATATTATACATTTTACACGTTTTATGATAATAAAAAATTAAAACTGAAAATTGGTATGTAGAAAATTTTAAAATTACTACTTCTATTTTAGACATTACTCCATTTAATATATCGCTAGTTAGAAATTATTTCCTAAATATGCAATGAGATATGTAAATTCTTTTAGTATAAATTCTTTATAATGTCAAAAGATAAGTTTTCTTTTTGTATTTATTTATTTTCAATTGAGAAAAAATATTTAAAAATTACCATCATTAATTTAAACTTACCACCATTAATTTTTCGCATCCAATCGGTATATTTTAATAAATGATATTCTAAGTAAGTTCCATTTAGAAGAAGTCCATTCGAAAAGTAAGGTTCCGCCCATTCCGGAATTGATTGATTCATTGATTTTATTGCCAGAAGATTATGATATAATAAAAACATATCAAGGGATGTCTTCATTTCTTCCCCCACAGAAACTGTCAAATTGTTCAACATATCTTGAAAAGGCTCAAATAACTTTTGAAATTCTGGCATCGAATAAACTCTTTCTATTTCTCTCTTGAAACTTTAATGTGGAATAAGTAAAATTAAAAATTAAATAAAAATTTCTATTAAGTACAATAGATATTAAATGGTAGAGGAGACTAAGACAAAGTTGTTTATTATTTATTATTGATTTTTTAAGTTTTCAATTTTTAATACAAATGTATATATATTTTGAGTCGATAATTTTAAAAAGTACGTAAATAAAGATTCTTAAAGCCATCAAATTTATTTTATAAATTTCAATTTGTCTTTAAAAAAGTAACTATTTTAGTTAAATTTTGTTCAATGGGATCTCAAAGTCTCCAAATAAAGCTGAAACACCTTATATTGAAGTTACAGTCCTAAGTACTAACACTGTTTTTCAGTTATTTTTATATTATTATTTATTTTTGAGTTATTTCCGAAATGAATTATATGTATTTACATAAAAGAAAAAAATATAAATAAACAAATGAAAGAAATGAAAGAGAAAAAAAAAGAAATGAAAAGAGGAACCCTAACTTTGATCCTAATTATTGATTCATTTTTTCTATAGACAGCAAATTGAAAGATGCCTCAAGTTTTATATTATTTATTACGTTTTATATTATTATTGAGGACTCGTCCAGACTGTGATTGATGTATTTTAAATAGAAGCTAGAACATAGCTTTATATTTTTTGTAAAATAAGACTAGAAATATTCATAACTTGAGTCTACTAAAGTGTTACGCCGTACTATTGTAACTTTAGCCATTTTTTGATACCTAAAAATTTATCCGAAGGTTTTATCAAGATCTATGATCCAGATTTCAAATGATCTGGACAATGTTAGACCTTGAAACTGTAACTTTTGTCTTTCTATTGAGCAGAAAATCTACTGGCTAAATTTCAGCAAATTTGAAGACCCGATGTCATATACTCCCTTAATTAGTCTAAGTGATCATTAGACATAGAAAAGCTAATCTTAATAAGCTAAAAGATTACTGTTGCAGTAATTCTTCCATATATATTATATTATCTTACCGCGGACAATATTTTGTGAACAATAAAACATCCTTTTCTCTTGATACGAATGAAAATGGAATTGGCTGCCAAGCTAATGACTTGTGCCATCTCTGATGCTTTTGTGGTACGTAGAGAGCAGCAAGTAAAAGCTGTAAGCTTATTTTTGCGCGGGTAAATTCAGTACTGTGTGACGAAATGATAGAGGGTTCGTAAGTGTCGCCTAAGAATTCATCATATCTCGATCGAAGCATTTCACCGAGGTGATAAGCTCTTCGTCTGCCTACCTGGAAAATTTTTTTGGCATTATTTTTTTATACTTGAGAATAATTGAACAAAATTTTTAATCGTTTTACTTTTAGGAAAAAAAAGCTTTCTGCTGAAGATATTTTTGAAAACGTTTACGTTAACGTATGTGTGCTTCTGCTTACGTATGCGTGCATGTGGGTGTATGTAGGTCTGTATTTATATACGTATGCGAACCAATATGTATAACCTGATTTGAGTTAGAATTCATTAAAATTTAAAGTTAATCAGATAAGATAAATTGCTGATTATAAAAAACATGTACATTTAAAAAAATTTTTTAATTAAAAAATATTATATTTTGCTCCAGCGGGTATAATTTGATAAACCCAACAAAAGGTAACACGCACACACCCATGTAATAGATATTGCTTTTTTTAATACTTTTTCGTGAGAATTTGAACAAACTAGTTTTAAAAAAACAATATTTTCTTTGTGATTATTAAATTTATTAGAAGTTATCAAAAATACTAATTTTTATTCGAAATTATTTGCTGATTTTTCTAAGTTTTGAATTGTTATTTTCTGGACCATAAATAAATAAATAAACTAATAATATATAATATAACGAATTTGGATAAATACTAACAATCGTCAAATCTCCATTTTTCTCATCATTAGGCTCACGATCTCCATGCCTAAAAACCTTATAAATAAGTTTATTATAATAATTTATTTATTTGAAATTATATTAATTGTATTGGCATAACTATTCTTACCACATTTAATAATTTTAACTCGGGATATGCAAATCCAGCACAATTGATTACACACTCTAAGAAAATAAATATTAGAAAATTGAACTTTATTATCATCATTATGTTTTCGTAATATTTTTATTTATAAAAACTGCTACACTGCAACTAATTTTCAACAATTATTTTTCTCGAAAATGCAGTATCTAGTTTGAACTCGTACATAACGAATGACAAATCTTTCTTGAATTACGCGAAGCCTAAATCTTATCTTCCACACTGTCAATAGTCGACCGGCATTGAGGATCTCGAGAAACAAACACAATTATTCATTTTATAATGCCAATTAAACCTATTTATTAACCAATATTTTTATAGACTCAATGTAGCAATGTTTAATTTTTATTTATAATTTAAATATTTATTATAATTTTAAATTTATAAACATTAATATTAATTTATGATCTTTTTGTAAGAAATAAAATTTTATTTTTGACATTATAAGTGCTAAGTTTGACTTTTTATATTTTATATAAAAAAATATTGCTTAATATATGAACGAGAAAAAGATTTTAACCTCACGTAGACTTTTTATCCCAGCTTTGTTCGAGTGTAAACGTTCATTTAAAGTTGAAACTTCACTTTCTTGGACTGATATTAAAAATAGCTATTTTCGTATTTAAATTTACCGAGAACAATAGTATAACAAATATTATTATATTATGTAGAAAACGTGTCACATCTTTCGGAAATCTAAAAAACTATTTTTATATTATATGTATATATAAGTATTTTTTTATTTTTGGAATATGTCACATTCATTATATTACAATATTTGCTATTTTTTACCGTGTTAAAAATACCTTTTAGTTTTCGAATTAAATAGTTTATAATAAATTTGATATTAGTAGTTTTCGATACAAGTGTGAAATAGCGTAGCGAGGAAGGTAATCGCCTGAGTCGAGATTCAATTTTCACACGTGTGTCGAACAATATTTTTTGATTCTGTGTGTGTAAAATAGT
>UELX01006593.1:0-10529 GCA_900480035.1 Eupelmus urozonus | reverse complement strand
CCCTGGTAGAACTTTAACGATAAATTAGCTAATTTACTGTCAATTTGTCAAAATTAACGGTAAATTAGCTAGATTACTGTTAAGCTTCTACCAGGGGTATAGTATGTTTTCTCTTATAATAATGTTTAATATTAGTGTATAAAAATTAAAAGTTAAAGAAAATTATAAAATGCCTCAACTTACCGAATACACCGAGTCTATAATTAACCGTCACCAGGACAATGTCCTTTTTGACCAAGTAGTCGGGCCCGTAAAACAGGTCGTTGGAACAGCCGAAATAGAAGCCGCCACCGTGAATCCAGACCATAACGGCTTTACGAGCATTTGGATTGGCAATAGAATTTACGTATACATTTAAATGAAGACAATCCTCGCTGACGCCGTGAACTCGCGAGACAGGGTCGTACTGCAAGCATATAGGTCCATACTTCGTCGCGTCTCTCACTCCGCTCCATTTTCGGATTGGCACTGGGTCCTGAAATTTATTATGCCATACAAAGTTGCGATGAACATGTTACATGAATTAAGTTTTTATTTTATTTCATTTATAAAAGCAAAATTGTTACTTTTCAATTCTTCCAATACTTTTGTCCTAATAATTTTATAGATAAAATATTATATTCTTAATAAAATTACAATAACAAATCAATAAGTAACTTTTTAAGCTTAGTAACTTTGATAAGGTTACGACCACCAAATTAAATATTAATCAATAACAGATAGTAAAAGTTAAATTGTTTTTGTATTAATTTTTTATAATTGAATTAATATTTTTTCATACGTAATAATTGAATTATTTATTTTTCTTGTACGCATTAGATAACGATATCAAATTAGATATTTAAACATGATATTAAAAATGAAGATAAAATAACCCTGATAATATAGTTCTGTTAAATCTGGTTTCATTTATTGAAATATATCATTATTTTTGTTTGAGATTTCTATAAATCAATAATTCAAAGTTTCTTGTTATTAAAATCAAAGAAATACATCTATATCAAAATCTATATTTAACGATATTACACGTTTGGAAGAATAGACGTAATGACCTAATTCTTAAAAGATAAGATATTACTGAGTAATACAGCAAGATTGATTGTATGCATTTACATATCTTCATTATAAAAATAATTTTAATTTAAACTTTTAAAATTTTTGATGTTTTATTAAAAAAATTTCTATCAATATATATCAATGCCTGCTACTGATAAGGATGTACCGCATGTGTCCAAGATACACATATATGTTTATGTAAATATGCTAATATTAAAAAAAAATAAAAATTGATTATTTATAATAATCAAATACTCTAAAATACTAATTATTTATACATAACTTATAAAACATACTAATTTTTTAGGAATTTTTTTCTACACTTTTATTTTTTAATTATATTCCTTTAATTTAAACATAAACTTTTTATAGTACATTTCGATACCAGTGTGGAAGGTGATTATTTGCCTCGTGAGATGTTTTTTGCCCAAGCGAAGCGAGGGTAAAAAGTTGAACGAGGCAAAAATCACCTTACGCACCAGTATCGAACCGTATTTTTTGCCACGAGAGCCGATAAATCATCTTAATGATTAGGATTATGATTAGAGTGGCATAAATATTTTTAAATTTACATATGTAAGAGTAAAAGTACCAATTTCTGCGTGCACGCACCGAAGTGGCATATTAAAATATGTAATTTTTTCTAGATTTGCGTGCTAAAATTTTGCGAGCATCTACAATATATATGTATACAGGTAATTCTAAGGATTATTTCATTATTTAAGTGTAAATAAATAAATCTAAAAAAAAACTTTTTTTTGTAACTTGTATAACAATATAAGGAGTTTTTACGTATTTTAACAACTGCTAAAGGTAGTCTAGATAGAATGAAAAAGCCGTTTTCTTCTTTTTGAAAACACTTAATTTGGAAGTTACTTTTTATGTAATTTAAAAGGATGTTATAGTATTATTATATATATAAATAGTTATAGTATTTCATTAAATATTTAAGAAACTAAAGTAAGTTTTTATAATCAAGGTATGTATTTGTGTTAATAATTTAATATGATTGAAAAAAACTGCAGTAAAACAGACACTCGCAGTAATTGGTACATTTAAACTATAATTAATTAAATTAAACATATTTTTATTAAAATATATCAGATGGTGATTAGCCAAATATTTTGGTTATTTTTTGATCGATAGTCGGCATTAGTTATTGAATAAATTAATCATTTTCTAACGAAAGTCAGTTCTTGAGTTGTTTTCAAAACTGGTATAAGTATTGTCACTTTTTAGTAAATATTTTTACCAGGATAAGTTTCACGAATAAATTAAATACAAAAAATTAGCTCGACTCACCTGAAACCTCAGCTCTCCAACAGGTGGTTCTGCGTATGGGACCCCTTTAAACGCACAAAATTCGAAGCCATCGGAAGATTTTTCAATAACACCGCGAATCAGTCCGCTGCATGTTTCCACCACGGGTTCGGTCATTGCAGCAAAACGGCTGGAGAGTAACTAAATATACGATTTGTCGGATGGAAACTACCGATTAATAGATAAATATCGAGAAACGAGCGTAACAGCACGGCTGTGCTTACGTAGGTACTTGTATAAATATAGATACGCGCAAATGCGGGATATCAAATTACACGATTTTCGCATTAGAAGAATGACTGGCAAGCTCGACTTAAAAGTTTGTATTTATCGCCAGTGTTCTTAATGCCTTTACCATTGAATAAGTCCATTTTTGCGATAGGCATGATAGGTAAAATGTGTAATGCTAAAAAGTCAAGGTAAAAAGTATCAGTGAAATGGTAATTGCGGTTTGTAGTACTGATTAAATTTTTAATGTGTCAATAATATTTTCGTTTGAACTAGCTTAGTAGAATTTAATTTTATTAGATAATGTGCAATTTTTTCGTAATATGCATTTTGTAGAAATCCATTAATATTCTATTTCAGTCACATGAACAACATGCTAGAAAATTTAATAATCGCTTTGTAAAAATATATTTGCATATGCAAAATCATTGAGTGTGGAGATACGTATTCTAAGTGGAATTCTAAGAAGATAAAGTTTAATTGTTGCAAAAGGTTTTGACGCAGATAAATCAAAGAAGTCGTGAGCAGGTTAATTAAAAGTAGAAAACCTGCTTTTCAGGCTTTATTTATGATTCTTTTTACAATTCAAATAGAAAATGAATATTTATTTATTGTAAGAGTATTTTTGTTGCGATTCTACGACAAAGTAAATGTTCTTTAAATTCCAAAACAATTCAAATTAAATTCCTCTTCCTGTTCTGTAATGCAAAAATAAAGTATCTTTTAATTTAAAAACAATTCTTTAATCATTCAACCAAAAATTGATAACTGATCTACACGTACAAACTAATAATTCACTACCTCACTTTATCATTTAATCTCACTCCTCTGTGCTTCCACACCGTAGCTCTCATTCAGTCCATCTTAACTCACCCCAAAGCGGCTAATCCAATGACGAAAAGTGCGTATAGCAGATTGCCACTCGAGACTCCACCTCGTTGAAGATATTCGCAGCGCCGGGCCAATCTGTCCCACGATCTCGCGTCCGCAGCGTGGAGCCAATCAAACGACAATCCGTCTCCTCCGCCATATGCGCCACGGCCTGAGTCAGACTCACACGCACTGGGGGACACTCGATTTAACGGCCGTATCACTCCCAGCAGAAATCGGATGATGGCCCAGCGGTCGGTCCCAGATCGAAGATCTGGCACTCGTGGCACCCCCATCCGGTCCTTTGTGATATCCGTCGTCGATCGGATTAAAAGACGCGCTTTCTTCATCATCAAGCAAACGAGTCATCGCGAGCGTGAAAAGGGCAGAGGCTGTATCGAAAATTGCAAATTGCCCGTCTCGAGGGCTCGGCCTTTTTACTGCTGGATGCGAGAGTGCTGGTCTTTTCGTGAGCGCTGCTCCATTGTGGCAAGTTGCGAGTCTCGTTTTTTCAATTAATGGGGTATTATGACGCGAGCTGTGCACTCGACAGTTCTTTGGCACGCGGGCGGTACGTGGAGACGGATGGCAGAGAGCGAATGGGCCTCGGCGGACATTTGTCGCTTGGTTTGAGGGAGTCAAAATATATAATATGAAAAGAGCCTTTGAGGCGCGCTGATTGTTATAGATTCGCTTTGTGGCGAGACATGTCGTTGGAGTTGTCACAACACTCGCTACCGAAATAGAATCTTGAGCTTTTGAGTGCGAGATGTGTAGCTGATGGGAGAAGTGATATTTTTCGAGTTTGTTATGAAGCGGACGTGGTAGTTGATTTGCGTTGTTGTGTGGATGCGGCGTAGGAATTATTTTGTTGATGCATCGATCGTTAATAAATAAATGTAAAGTTTAATGGTACGAGGCTGATTTACGGCTGCATTCAATTTTATGCAATAAACGTTATGGGAGCATCAGTGCATAAAATATAATCCAATAATGCCGCAGTTATGGTGCGGTTTATGCCAAACTCAATAAATTTAATGAATCGTTCATGCATTATTACGAATAAAGTATTATTTATAAAATGCCTCTTTGGAAACAAAATAACTCTTTGAACTTTATTATACAATGGTTAATATCGTTATCAGTTGGCTTTTGTAGAAAACAGTAAAAATGAATATGCTGGTACATATACATGTTATTAAACAGAATAAATTGATTTTATATATTTCTTTTTATATTTAAAATTTAAAAATAAGTACATGTTTGAAAATAAAAAAATACTCAATATCGTTGTGTAAAATACTAAAGTAGTAATAATATGGCAGATAACTTAATTTTATTTTTGTTACACATGAATCGTATAATCAATCTCAAAATGCAAATCTTATTAAAAATAAAGGATAATTTAAAATATTTTCTTAGTTGGGTATTAAAATGCTGTGCTTACTAATAATTATGATAATCCACTTCCTCCACAAAAATTTTAATTTCATTAACTATCGCATTAACTAGTATTTTTTTCAAATTAAAAATGGAATGAGATAAATATATTTTTGCGATTCCCGGGATCTGCAAGACTTGAATATTATGTTAAAAAGTTTTTAAATTTTTCTTAGATTTAAAGATATAAAAGATTAAGTACTTTTTAACGTTTTTTTATTTATTCTATTTTTGAACATTAAATAATATTTTCAAAAATCCATCAAAGCAAGTAAAGTTCTAATAAATTAACAATAATTGTTTCTTTTTGTCAACGATGTTAAAATCTAAATCAAAATTTTCTAAAATAACAATATAAACAATGAAAATTTAAGAATTAGCCCCAACTTTCTCCACAGAAACATTTTCCAACAGTTCCTCCACAAATCCTCCATCAAAAATTCCCTCAATAAAAGTGCTCACAAATACCGTGCATCCCATGCGTGCCTCCTCATCTAATCAACGCCAGATCTCAACTCTCCGCATAAGCAACCTCCTCCACTTAAAAAAAACCCTCACACACACACACACACACACACACCGTAGATCCGAAAACGCGCACATCCAGAAATACCTCGACGCATTCTCCAGCAACTCGGATCGAGGCTAGATCATCGATAATCCCTCCCTAGCCCCGGCCAAGAATCAATCACTCTCGCGCGCTTGCTTGCTCCCGGCAGATATCATCGCGTGACTGATGCTCTTCCTCCTTTCGCGCGGCCCTAGCTTCCGCGAGAGCCGTCCGGATAAATATCGCGAATCCGGCCTGAGGAATTAATTTTCCAACCAACGCAATATCCATCTCCGCGAATCCGGTTTCACTTCTCTACTTTCTTCCTCTCCGCCAACGGATACACACGCTGCGCGAGAGCAAAAAGTGCGTTAATTGCCGGATTGACGCGAGCGCGTGCGAAGCTGGCGCGCGCGAGCGAGCGGCGACATTAATCTTTCTCCGTTTTGATTCATGCGTTCGCGCGAAAGTATAAGCGCGCGCAGATGAAGAAGAAAGAGCGCGACTTCCTGCGCGGCAATTATACAAGGCGAGGCGCGTATATATAAAAATAAAGCGGGACGCGGGCTGCTCTAACGATCCCCGACGTCGGCCCCCGCGGGGAATTTGTCTTCTCCGGGCTTCCTTCGTTTGACACCCGATGCGCCCTGACACTGATGGCGCGGCGCCGTCACGACACTACGTCGAGGCCCAGACCGGCGACTCTTTTTGCTGGGAAAAAGTGAGAGAGAGAGAGAGAGAAAGTTGCATGTGTGTGCACACGGGGGGTGAAGAAGAAGAGAGCGCGGCTGTGATGGCAGAGCTTTGTTGGAGCTCGTGGGGGTTTTGTTTCGGTGTAATGATGTTGAGGGTGGCTTTTTTAATGTGCTTTGCGACGTTTATTGTTGTTTGATGGAGTTTGTATTTTTTTTTTTCTTTTTTGGAGGATGATTATTGTGAGGAGAATGTGAAGTGTGTGCATTTGTTGTTGAAAATTTGTCAATTGATGTTTTTGTTAAAAAAAATATATGTTTATTATACGGTAAATTTTTTGTAATTTTTTCGGGTTTAAATAAATGGCAGAGCTGAAACTTAGAGTGAAAACTGGAAAGTGTGATTTTGAAAAGTAAAATTAAAAGACTAAATCTCTTAAGCTCTGCGGCATACGTATTTATATTTCTTCTTTAATAAAAAACATAAATTATTTCAGGATTTTGTGAATATTTTCATAATCTGGTGAAATTGTCCAAATTTTGCATCTCATACCCGTTAAGATTATATAAATTTTCATATAAATACATGGACACATGCTGCCTCCTCGAATTCTCCTGGGTTCTTGCAGATTACGGGATGTAGAATTTTTTTGAGCAGATTACGAGGGTATAATGGAAAAACGATGGCAGTCTAGAGACTCACAGAATTTCACATGAGTGTTAGAATCAGATACAAGGCAACTGCGACAGCAAATCTCTTGCTTTTTCTTTCATCCTGATTTTAATATCCGCGTACGTAATTATACTACTGACAGAAATATTAGTTTATTTGAGGGCTTACTCATTTTTTAATACGCTCAAAGCGACGCTTATATTTCCCTCGACTTGTCCGTCATCCGGTAAATGATTCTCTCACTTAAGAAATAATAAAAAGCACATGTAGTGAATTTTTTTTTCTTTAATCTTTTTTATCAAAAATGTGCAAATGTAACAGAAAATAAAAGAGATGATAAACAATCATGAAATAATTGGACAAAATTGCTACAGAATATTAACTAAATATTACTAGATTTTTAATCATCGACTTGGGATTTACTAGTAAATTCTAATTAGAACCTGGTTAAACTTGTAACATCAAACTTTATGAAAAATTAACTTAAAAATTATGTCTTTATTCAAATAATATCTATTCTTAAACTTCGTAGACGCCTTTCAGTAAGCTGACTCCAGAAAGAATAAAATCTAAAATATAATACAAAATAAGAAACCCCCAAAGAAATAAATGCAGAGCAATTTGGTGCACACGCTGTAAACAAGTTTCTTCCGAGTAACTCGGTGTTGCGGTATTACCAAAACACTTTGCGCTCAAAAATAAACCGAAACAGCCACCCTCAAAGAAGCTTTATCAAACCAAAGGCCTCAGCGCGCCACAGAGAGCCGATGCACAAGCTCCGGGGCTTGCTCTCGCTCACAAAGATCTCGACTGGATTTAAGGAATTATTATTTTAATTACCGAGCATTTGCAGCGCGCGGCCTCCTTTTAGTCCGCCTCTTCATTTAGCTCGCTTGGCTCTAATTAATTTCCATGCTCCGCGCGCGGCTGCCTTTTTCGTTTTACCTGCGTCCTCTCTTTTTTCGTCGTCACGGCGGTTAAAATATTTTGCGTGGCCAAAGAGCGCAAAAAGCCGAGTTCAAAGTTGCGCGGGACTCGCGTGCTTTTGAGTATGTGTGTGTGTGTGCCACTTTTCTATTTACGGCGCGGAACTTAGCGAGCAACCGCGCGCCATTGGTAATATAAAATATGAAATGATGATAAAATTTAGATTTTAATTTTTTTATACCTTAATTGTGTGGACAAATTTATATAATTTTATATATGATTCTATATCGACTTTTTATTTTTTATATAATATAATTTTATAAAACTTTAAATAACTAATTTTTTTTTAAAAATAAATTTAATAATTTTATTATATGTAGGTGGAAACCCTCTACATAACGCAACGATGTACTGGCGACGATTTATTGGCAGCGACATTCGACATCTACGTTAAGAGATGAGAGTAAAATCTACTGAGCGCGAGCTATAATCAAGTGAGGAAAACTCAGACTGCTGCCTCGGCGCGGATTTATGCGTGCATGAGCGATGTTCGCCAGAAGTGAGGAAAACGTTCTGGTTAACGAGTGTTTTTAGCTTTTCCTATGACGTTTTTTCTTTAGCGGCTTGCGTTTTAAAGGGATCGCAGTGCTTTGTGACTGTAATGAGCTACGAGTTTTGTTAATTGCATTCGGATAAGACTAGGTTATATTTAAAAGTTTATACGTGATTTTAAAGTTAAAACATTTAGAAATATTTTATGAAAAATATTTTAGAGTAATGGTTAGTCATTACATAAAAATTATTTTTAATGTATACTAAAAAATATTTTCTATTTTCGCAATCAAATTAGTTTTATTCAGCAAGCGTAAGCACTTTCTAAATGTAAAAAACTATTAAATTATATCTGTTATAATTAAATATAATGCTTAATTATCCGAAAAAAGTAAAAAATGTAAAATTTACAGGCATACCCTCAACACTCCACTTACTCCAACCTCCCACCAACCTTTCCCAGCCCAAAGAATCAGACAATGCCACCTCCTCCGTCCAAAATCGCAGCTCTCCCAAAACACTCGACCCATCCACTCATCCATTTCCAAAACTTCTCCTCCCAAATTAGCCTAAACGCCCTCGGCACTCCTCCACCCGTAATCGCCGTCTGTCGGCTTGCCTGCGCGCGCGCGACAATGGAGCAACGTCCCGGCATTGTCGACTTATCTCCTTGCGGGCCTCGGCGCGCGATACAGCGCATAAAGGCGCGCATAATGCTATACTCGCGCCGGGCGATGATGGATGAGAAATAATAGTCGGGGGAGGTATAGTGGAGAGCCAGAGAAGATTCGCACATTAATGGACCGCCGGCGCCCAGCGCTTTGCCAGAGGAGCAGGTGGAGCGGCATATTCTAATTCTCGTGTTTCTTTTGCGACTGGGGAGAGGAGAGGAAGAAAGAGAGAGAAAGAGAGAGAGAGAGAGATTGCACCTGCGGAGAGAGGCGCCGAGGCGCGGTCTACGAAATTGCGATAGCGGATTTATGCCTTTTTCTCGGCTGCGTGTATTTTTAATGCGGCGGGGGCATGATGGATTGCTTTGTTTATTTCAAGATTTTTTCGAAGTTTTGGATTTGGTATTATCTTGGAAGGGAATTAAGCGCCAGTTATCACGAGAGTTTTGAAAGGGTGTGTAAGTGAGATAGACAGCTTGTCTTTATTTTTGATTGGGTTCTAGTTAAACTATTCCAAAAATATCCTTAATGAATACAAATACTTTGACAAGGTGAAAGTACATAACATAACAAAAAAGTATTCTAATAATTATATAATATATATTAAAAAGAGCCAAACAAATTTAAAATTAACAGTTGATGTCATTAAATTTCTTATAATAACGTAGCGCGCTTACTTAGACCTTTGAAAATAAAAATTATCGAAACAGACATTAAAAAACTTTGGATATTTTTAACTGAAAAAAATATTATAAACCCATAATTATAATATATCTTTATTTGTCATCTATTCTAACAAATTTACAATGAACAGGCTTATTCGGTCGCAGCATCAAATCTGCTATCATTTCAATATCATCAAGTCGATCGACAGGTTCTAGGTAAAAGTTGTACAAAATGCGGCCAGTCAAAGATTTCAGTTCGTTCATAGCAAATTTTTGACCTGAGAAACAAAATTATTCAGGTATAAAATCTAAAAAATAATTTATTTAATCTTATTAATAATAGACAATAAATATATTCACCAATACAATTGCGAGATCCTGCGCTGAAAGGTATGTACGCAAATGGATGTCGATCCTTACTTTGCTCTGGAAGAAATCGGTCAGGATCGAACTTTTCTGGATCTGGCCAAAAATTTGGGTCTCTATGGACCTCATAAATGAGTATTACTACGTGCGATCCCAAAGGTAACAGAGTGTGCTCTAGAACGAAATTTGTTAATTTTAATGATTTATTTTTCAATTACTTTAATTAATAATTTTTTTTAATCTATAAAACTGTGAAACATTAATACCGTAAAAATAAACTTCTGTCGTTCAACATTTAGAAAAATTAATGTGTTGAGTACTTACTAAGTTGCAATTCGACGTCGCTAGATACACGACGAATTACCATTGGAACAGGCGGATATAATCGTAGTGTTTCTTTAATACATCGTTCAAGGTACTCACATTCATTAATTTGAGTGACACCAAACTTGCCATTATTTTCATTTATTAGTTTAGTCACCTCAGCTCTAGCTTTATTCTACAAATTAATTGTATGAA
>UELX01006592.1:0-10529 GCA_900480035.1 Eupelmus urozonus | reverse complement strand
TTTTTTTTTTTTTTTTTTTTTTAACTAGGAAGGGAAGGATGGGAAGGAAGCGGTGGATGGTTTGGAGAACCCTGTAAATAGTTCATTTAGAATGTCTACTTGATAAAGAACAAACAATTGTCGAATATCTGGAATCCAAACAAAATCTTCTTGTTGACCAACTACAGTTACTTATTGAAAGCGAGTTATATTTACGGAAAGAAACAGCTGGCACTCACAAGGAATTGACATTTCTGCAAACACAGCAAACCTCGGGAAAGATTACAAAAATAGATTAAAGAAATGCAAAAAAAGTTGGAAAGAGAAATTGAAATGGTAACGACATTGAAAAAACAGGCAACAGAAGTAACGGATGCCAGACAAGCGGCCGAGCAAATGGAACTGGACTCTCCAACTGGAACTTGCAACAAGAAGTGCAATATTTTTTTTTTTAATGCTTTTATAATTAAAATTGTCACTAAATATTATCAAATTATTAACAGGATCAGTTATTGAAAGAGCGAAGTTCACGATCTCAGGCTTCGTCGTTAACGGCTGAGCTTCAAACTTGTCCAAGAGCGTTACATCAGGAGCTGCAACTTAGCAGCGAACGCGAGGAAAAAGGATCTGGGACAGTAGGCAGTTGAATGATAGAATTTCTGCTTTGGAGAAGAAGGCAGAGAATCCGGCACTAGATCTTTAGGCCGCTCAAGCTATATATAATCAGGAAGTTGTTGCTCGCCAGGAGACGGAGTGGTGAAGATTATCGCCTAAGGACGAGGATAATTTGGGAGATGTTGAAAGTAAGTTGTTCGTTTTAAGATCTACAATAATTTTATTTTTAAGATGTCAAACATTACCGTATATAATTAATTGAAAAATATACGAATAATTCTTTTAAGAAGCGGTTAACTGATAAACTATCCTATCCGTTTCTAATGTACATCAAAAATAATGTAGCTTCAATTAACAGTTACTTTGCTCACAATAGTTTTATTATCTAGCAACGTACGTTTCAGCATGTATTATGCAAGGGCATAATGCTTCATTTTATAATTTTCTTTGCACACACAAGGCTATAATCATTACTATTTTAATTGCTTTAAAAAAACATATAATATAACAGGCTATGTAACCTTCCTCGAGGAGAAGATGACTCAGATTTACATATCGCACAATCAACTGGGTTCAAATCCAAGCATCTACTATGGCATAAGTCACGGCAGCCAGCATATAGCACCAGCAGCCTTGATCAGTTCGTGTCACTGGCAACGTATCACTCAAGTAAATCTGTTAATCTTGGCGAGGATCTATACAGCTGGATGACCAAACAGCAGTTCATCAAGGATAACGACAAAATTCTGTTGAAAGGAAATTGAGTAAGAGCCATTGATTTTTATGTTTTAGATTTGAATTTCGTATTTTTTGTATTATTTCTTTAATAACCCTATAACCCAGGTGCAACAGTTGTTACAATGTGAAGCGATGGTTCATTGCGCCGACTGGGATCAGCGTACGACTCTGCGAGCCGCTGCTTGGCATGGCCATGAAGAAATCGTAAAAGCTTTGCTGCAATACAGCGCAGATGTTAACCGTACTAACGATCAGGGCCGCACTGCCCTCATTGCCACAGCTTATATGGGCCACAATGAAATAGTCGAGCACTTGCCCGACTTTAGCAAGGAGATGCTACACTCTGCGTGCTCGACTCATAGTTACAGAGAGTCAGTTGTTGGAGCGCCGTGCGGATGTGAACCATCTGGATAAGGATGGCATGATGCCACTGCTGGACGCGGCATTGACGGGCTACAGAGACGTTTGCGAGCTGCTGCTTGAATGCGGGGTGGACATATATCACTATAACCGGGCTTATTCCACTTTCGGTTACAGCTAGTATGGGGTACAACACAGTCGTCGCTCTGTTGCTCTTCTGGGGCTACTACGTTGGTAGCATCGACAATAAGGGCAGAACCGTGCTTAGCTGCTGCCCATGTTGGCACAGATGTTGTTAGGCAGTTTCTTGATAGAGATCACTTAACTTTCATCATTTCGAAGTCATATTTATTTTTAATTAATCCTTGTTTTTTCTTATGGAATTATAGTTTGTTACAGATTCAAACGAACAGTACAGGGACAATTGAAGTTAGACGCCACTTCACTACGTAGCATACGAAGGGCACACTGATATTATATATACTAAATTGGCTACTTTAGAATGAGACTACTATTCTGTAAAAATGTTGCTGTTTCATAATGCTGATATCAATGCAAAAGATGCAGATGGACGAAACATACTGTATATTCTTACTTTGGAAAATCGATTGGGAATAGCTAAATTCTTGTTGGAAGAAGCTAAACCTGATATCAAAAGCAAAGATTTATTCATAAATTGAAATTCTTTATAGCAATAAAAGACTCGTTTCAATATACACATATTTTTGTACTTATTATTTGAGACTATATATTATACTTTGCTAGTATTCTAGTATATTATTATATTACTACTATAGCTAATGATTCAGTAAATTAATTAAAAAGCATCATAATTACAATTTTCTTTAAGAACAATGAAAAATAAGCGTTGAAACAATATAAAGTAATCCATCATATTAATCAATGTTGTACTTTATTTACATAGTTAATTTTGTAAACGAGTAGTAATAATAGATAACTGTGTATTTTTCATATTTTACTATGTGAAGGGGAACGCTGCCATCGTTCCATTATTTGTTATTGTAAACATGGTACAAAAATAAAAAATAATTATTACCAAACAAAAAGTACTTTATTTATAGTTTTTATAAATTACTTGTATATGGTTGTTTTAAATCAAAAATACAATAAATAGTGTCTTTTTCTAAATCATAAAATATAAAGTTTTATAAATATCAAGTTTTTTAAAAATTAATTTTATAAGCACGTACAACAAAATCAGTCAGATGATAAAATTTTTTTAGAAAGTTTAATGCCAACACATTTTGTGTGCAGCTACATCAAGCAGCTATCACAGGCAATGCTTTCATCATCCTCTTCTACATTTGACTTACACATCTTGCATGTGTATTTAGTATTTTTCTTTATTGTAATGATGCTTATTTTGAAAAATCTATAAGCTTTTGGCTCAAAATATTGTTCAAATAAACTGATATCAACATTATTATCGATGAATGAATCGCATAAAAGTTTTAACTGTTCTTGAAAATCATTGTATCGTATGATATATTCTCCTGTTAAGACTAGAGTTATAATTTTTTTATTTAGAGGTAACCATTCTAATATTTCTTTAATTGTTGTTTTTGAGACAATTTAACAAATGCAATATTTTCCTGGCCTTTTATAGGCAAGCCAATGGCAGTTTTTTTACTTCCTTTTGGTCTTCCTCGATGATGGGAATTCTTATCTACTATATTTATAAGCAAAAATCATTGTCGTTTTCATTAACAGGTGTCTTGACATAAGGACACTTATTATCAAGTATATGTGTCACATAAAGTGTCTCCACATTAGAACATTTCTTAGCATCAAGTCCATCTGTAACAAGTACATCTGTCACAGGAGGTGTCTCCACATTATATTTATCAGCAACTTCATCTGGATCAAGTACATCTGTCTTAAATGGTGTTTGGACACATAGACCTTTATTAACGAGTAGATCTGTAACTTTATTTACATCTGATGCGTTATGTTCACCTTCTGCTTCATCAGTAACATCCAGTTTAATAATAGAGTCTACTATATCTTAATTTTAAACAAACAGTTCGGATTGACTGGCAACAAGTGGCTCGCACTGGAAAAATTTTAATAAATTAATATTTTATATGTTTACAATGGTGTGATATTTTTACAAAATACAAAATTACTTACGTTTGGTACATGATTGTGTATCAAGTTTAATTGGGTTATTTCTAAATACTCTTCATCCTTTTTCTTAGATTTAGTGTACTTTATTCTAAGATGGAAAGGGCAATTGCTTTTAGCAGATTTAAAAAAGAAATATTAAAATAACAATATATATTGCTAAATTATAAATGAAAATTGGTATTAAAAAAATTTGTATTTATTTATTTATTAACCAGATAATTTTACATAGAGTAAATCCTAAAGAAGGTAAACAAGGTTACCTGTACATAGGCTGGTATAATACTTAAAACTAACTAAAACTAATTAAAACTAATTGACAACATCATTTAACATTTGAATAGAATATATAAATGTAAAGCCTTTACAATCGCAATAGGTATTATAATTTCTAATTAAACAACATTTATGTTTATATTTTTTATATTTTTTCGCAATTTATTTTTAATTCTGTTTCTACTTAAATTTAAACATTTAAGTTATAATATATGAGCTTTTTTTAAATTGCTAACTGAAGACATATAAATCAAGAATACAATCAGTGAACAAATTAAAAAAGCTCATATTTGTTGCGATTAATGAAATGAAGAATCCAGCTAATACAAATTTGTTATAGGTTTCGTTTTCAATATTCATTTGTTTTTTCGAATTTCAAAATCAGTTTTATTGTTGCAAAATTATAATGCAAAACGTTAAAACATCCAAATGGAGGGTGACAATACGTTCTGATTAGTATAAAATGACTAGTAATATTAATTTCTAATAAACAGAATTATTATGAACCATGTTATTTATTGTATCTAAATAAAATAATAATAAATTGTATACCAAAATTCGTACATTTAATATATTTTAATTCAATAATATCACTCTGCTTCATTTCACTCTGAGGGTGCACTGTTTTAAACTAACGATTTTATACTAAGTGATTTCTCTTGATTTTTATCGTAACTCATAATCTTTTTGTTTAGTAACTTAAATTTAGCAAAAAATAGAGAAAGATTCTTTGGAAGTCTTTAAAGGGCAATTCAAAAATAAGAACCAATTATTTCAAATTATTGTTTAAAAACAAATAGTGCAAAAATAATTGTTTTTTCAACTTTTTAAAACAAATAATACATGATTTTTAAGTGTGTAAAAATAGTAAAACGAAAAGCTTTGCTCAGATTCGATCAGTATTGCTATTTGAATTAAAATTCTTTTTAGTATAAAATATCTCATCTTTTATGCAGTATCAGACTATTTTTATTTACAATTAACTTAAATATATGATATTTAAAGTTATGCATTTATCAATTAATGTCTTCTGGTTATAAATTTGTGAATAGACAACGAATGAAATTCACTGTTTGTAATCTGTTGAGATCTACTATTATTGCTAGTCTGGGACTTACAATTAGAGCTACTATTCCGGTTGTTTTCTATCATATGAACGAGAAAATATATGAATTTTCAAATATTGATAAAAAAATAATTAATAATTTTAAATAATAATAAATAACTATAAAAACAGATGTTGCGTGTACAATACAATCGGATATCTTGGAGATGCTCGACAAGATTTGAAAAGCGACTGAATACATATATCTATATTATATAAATCCTCATATTTGCGTGCGTTTTTGTAAAGTTTACTTGGCGACAATTGGTCACGCGTTCATGAAAAAAATTTTTATTCAACAATCATAACCCAACTGACAAGGAGAGTATCAGGGATCTGAATCACACAGCTTTAACCTTAGGATATGTATTTAGATGTAAAGATATAAAAAAAAGCCGAAATCGGTGATTTCCACATGAGCATATTTTGTTACCAGATCGAAGCAAGGGTGACAAAAAAGACGAGTGTGCAAATCACCTATACTCACGAGTGGCGTATACTCATAAAGTGAGAGAAATTCGATTTTCAGAGCTTATTTTGGTGTGCAGAATTCCATATTTCCTCAATGTACTACGTTCCTTCACGATGAATTTATTTATTTTTAAAGAATAGTATCTTTTTCCAATATTTTCTAAAACTAAATTTGAAAATAAGTACAAATGAAAACCTATCTTAAAGATTAAGTTGAATCCGTGAATAGGATCCTTGATATTTTCATAATATGTTTAAATAAAAACTCTAGCTTAAATAAGGAAAACCTTCTCTAAAAATTATAAAAAAACTCCAATGTATAAATAATATTTATTTTACAATTAATTCCCTTTCGCCACATTTTAGAAAATTTAACTTATTCTTGTTATATTTAAAATAACTCTTGTATGTTGGAAAAACTGCTTTAATTTTAAACGTTTTAATTAAAAAATTTTTTGCTCGCTTTGCTTAGGCGTAAACACCCACACGAAGCAAAAATTACTTTTTTACACTAGTATCAAAATGTACTATTCTCGGAAAGGCCATTTGGGCTGTGTTATTATTATTACGCAGAAAACCAGAACTAACCTCTTGGATCGTGATATTTAGCACTCGACATCCGGCCAGGATTGCTGACAAATTTAATCCTACTGAATCATTATTCTGTTTAATAAATAATTTTTTAGAAAAATACTTAATATTTTTTAAAGAAATTTATTCAATTGTTTACATTTGTAAGCCAAAATAATTAATAATTTAAAATTCTTAAATAAGGTTTGCACATAATTTCCCTAAATTTACTGTTACTCAAATAAAATAACAATCTTTTTACAAATTTAGAATAAAATTATTTCTTAGAGTCTTAAAAGATCTATTCGAGAAATATTTAAGAACTCTTTTATTTAGAGAAAAATTTTTAATTAGATATTTTTTTACAGTTTGTCAAGAAATAATATATAAAGGCGGGGAATGGGTCAATATAACCCCGTATTTTCAAATACATGTTTTTTAACTTTTTGCCATAAAAGAACAATTATCGCACTTTTCTAAATTCAAAAACAAGCATTGAGATTCTTCACATAGTGAAAAATAAAATGAAACAGCAAACAATAATAATCAATCTTGTACTATTAAATGCTGAAGAATAAGATGTCAAATCAAGAAAAATAACGTAATACTACCAAGAAATAACGTAAAAAAGAAAAGGAAGAACACTAAAAAAATTACTTGAAAACAATGAAGGACACAGTCAGTATATTAAAATCATCCTTTTTTTTCTTAATAATTTATCTTACCCTGGTAAAAAAACGAGACAGATCTAGACATTAACTAGATTAATTTCTACCAAGGTAATAGTGAGTAAAATTATGTATTATAAATGTTTATAAATAAGAATTGTTATAAGAAATATTGTTAACAGTAAATATTGCTAATAATTTTAAAAAGTTAAAAAATTACACGAAACCCTGGAAATAATGGCCAAATTTAAGTTAGGATGATCAAAATTAACTATTAGACTTAAATACGTTGCCAAAATGCACATCCCTTTTGCGAAATATGAACTGGCTAAAAAGGACAAAATGGACATATGTTATTAATTATACTTTGTTATGAATAATACAAAACCAATGGAAATATTATACGAAATAGAAGGAAAATAATTAAAAAAATCTTTAAAAAATTTAGAAAATAATATAAAATTATATAAAATAACGGATAGTTTTGAAAATTTAGATGAAAGTCACAAATTTTTAAATATGAAAGTTTTGAAGTAAGTAAAGCAGACCTGTGTGGGAGCGTTCGCGTAGGTAGAGAACGTAGTTATTATTTTATTACAAAAAATAATTTTACAGAATTCTTACTTTTTTTACTAATAATATTGTCTACATCAGAATGAGAAGGGTAGAAATCATATATTTACAAAATTTAAAAAATTTAAGTTACGTAAAAGTAAGTCATTACTTCTTCCGATTCGTCTGAAAAACTAAGAGTATGTAATACTGACAATGTTATTCTAAAATTTGACTATGCTTCTTAGTTCTATGTAGTAGTAAATTGAAAAATTTCAAAACTTTTTGTATTTTATTTTCTTTATATTCATTAAGCAATTTTTTGAATTACTATTTCCCCTTCTTCCTTGTGTATATTATTACTTTCAGTCAATATGATGTTCCTATAAGTGAAAGATATTGAAAAAATTATAATATTAATTATGAAATATATGATAATCTTTTAAATAATGGGTATCGTACCAATCTTTTCTTCTTATAATTGGATATATTTTTGGTATTGAAAACCCATTAAATTCTGAAGATAAACTAGTTGTATATGCTCCAAAATCTTGCCAAACCAGCCAATCTCCTACATTGAACTCAGGTAATAATACATTTTTTAACAAAAGATCACACGAATCACAAGTTGGACCCCACATTGTAGATAAATATTGTTTACCAGAGTTTGGTGAAGGCTGAAATATAAAAGGAATATATAATAAATAATTTATTATAATGCATAAAAAAATTAACAATGAATTCAGAATATTTACTTCTAAATACCCGCTTATGATAAAATATTACATAATTATGTAAATCGTTAAACAAACAACAAAACCTTGATTTAATAAAGCATACTTTTGCGTTTTTATTTTTTAAAATTTTTACAGAGTTTTGATAAAGATATTTTTTAAGTGACCAATAAAATCTTATTTTTTCTAATTGATCTTTATATTTTAAAATCTGAATCAGTAAAAAAAAAGAAATTTAATAGTCTCGTAATGAAAAAAAGTATTTAATTATAATGCCCGTTAATTTAAGAAAATCTTGAACTATTTTTAATTTACACTTACATTGTTTAAAGAAACTGGATGCCTAGCTTTCAACTGCAGTAACTCTTCAATAAATGATCCGTAGACACCATCACTAACATAATACATAAATGTTTTTTCTTCTCCTTTCATTATAGTTTTCTTGCCAAAAACTAAGGCGGTCAATGTAAAGGCTGAAGTAACATAATATCTACCAGGTTCACCAATTATAGTAATAGATGGATCTACGTCTTCTAGTGCTTCATTAATTACATCTGCAAACTATTTAAATAGACCTTAATGAATTTTCTTATTAGAGTCAAGCTCAAGAATAAACAAATTATTATTATTTACTTCATCGAGATTAAAATCTGATTCTCCGGGAATTCCACCACCTATGTCGATGATTTTAGCATCTTTGCAGCCCAATGATTTTGCAGTATCTATTAAATTTTTACATAAATGTATACCGCGAGATATTGCGTGAACATCACCACAAGGACTGCCTACATGAAAACTAAAACCGTGTAATTCGAGTCCCAAATCCAATGTGAGTTTTATAAGTTTTATAGCTTCATCATCTGGACTGCAACCATATTTCTCACCTAATAATACTCCCACTATTTTACTAGCATCACATTTAATTCGAATTACAATTCTGAAATTAATTTCCATAAAATTTTAAAACAAAAAAATTTCTTGACTAAGTTTTATTAACTAATTTTACCATTAAAATTATATAGATGAAACCGGGGCTAATTGGTTACAGTAATAAGTTCTATGTTATTATTTGCTGCAATCAATATCGTTTCCATTAAAATATTAAACATTTTGCTAGCTTATCACTGTATAGCTAATTAGTCACGGCTCTCCTACGCTTTAATATTAATTACTTAATGGGGATTATTTCTTACTGAACGACCGTCGCATAAATGATGTTTAAAATACATTACAATGTAATTTTAAGAGTCTTTAAAACTTCCATAATTGTGGGTAACTCCAAGACTTAAACATATTTCTAAGGAATTTAACATAATAATTCTAAATAAATATTATAAACACGATAATTTACTTATTTGAATATTTTTATCTTCGACAAATCTCGCTCTGTCTAAAATAAACATCCTTATTCGTTAAAGATTAAAATATTCAAACGTGTAAAATCATCTATGAACAATAGATTGTTTTGATGTATAATAATAATTTACATACTTAGCTTCTGGATATAAGTTTTTAATTTTTATTAACTCATTTTCAGAATCAACAGTCATCATTGCTACGCCAACTTTCTTCGCATATTCCAAATGAGATGGCAGTTTGATAGGATTAGCATAAATTATTCTGTCGTTAGATACTCCATATTGCATCACTTGTCTTATTTCACCCTATGATAATTATTAAAATATTTAGGTAAAGTTTTCAAAATTTAACAAAAGTTCATAACTACCTTTGAAGCACAATCGAATCTGCCTCCTAAAATTGCTAATGCTTTTATTACAGTTGGATGTGCGTTACACTTGACAGCTTAAAATTTTAGAATTCATAAATAAAAACTTTTTATGCTGCATAAAAATCTTTTGAAAAATTTGATAAGAAAAATAATTATATAATTACCATAGTAAGGAATAATCCTTGGCAATTTTCGTATCCAAAGTTGATGCTTGCTAATAATATTTCCGACATCTAACATGTGAAACGGTTCGTCTTCACCTCTCTCTATAATTAACTTTTTTAATATTTCCAAGTCCGATAATTCATCTTCGACAATTTTAACTTCATCAAAATTGATGTCAAGCATAATGTTGTTTTCAATTAATTCGATCTAAAACTTAAATTTTTTTATTTTACAAGATATTTAATCCTTTGGATTAAGATTTTAATAGTATTTTTTGTAACAAGGGCGTAAAGTTTTACACCCACGTGTGATTGTCATTCATTGTTTCGGAATCACACGCGGATGAGAAGTTAACGCACATGTTGTGAACAATATTTTATGATATCAGTATGCGTAAAATTGCACTTTTAAAAATATGCAAA